>CAJHNH020005202.1:0-24542 GCA_905116865.2 Candidula unifasciata
TTTTAATTTTTAAAGTTTAAAAAAAGCATTTGACAGATTGATGGGGATCTCTCGGGAAATTGATGGGACTATGAATCCCACAGAAATTATATTTAGAAAAGGCAAATAAAGAAAAAGTCGAGTTCTTCATGAAAAAGCAAACAGTCTTTGAAATAAAACAGGTGTGCGACAGGGGTTCTTTGTCCCCTCTCCTATTTTACTGGCTAAACGGGACATGAAAACAAAAATGCTAACCCCAAGAAGGAAATTCAGGGACCCCAAAAAAACAGTTATGATCTGGACTTCGCTGATGATTTTGCCCTTCTGCCCCATTCACGGTCGAAAAAGAAAAAATTTAAATATTTTTAAATGCAGTCACGCAGTTTGGTCTGAAAAATCCATAAAAAAAGAAAAAAGGTAATGAAATAAATCAGGCAAATAGTAATGTTTTTCTTTTAAAATCCCCGCCCTCCAAGACGTGGGTCGTACACCTTTTGGGCAGTAAGTAGAAAAAGATGGGAATGTAGCAATCCATGTACTATTGTAATGGGGCGGAAACATGGAGAACAACGAAGGCAATTACTAATAAATTACAGACATTCATTAAACTGGTGCCTGCGCAGAATAGAGGGAATAAAATGGTATGATAGAATAACTAATGTAGAACTTGGGAGAGAACTAAACAGGCTCCAGTGGATCAGGAGGTGGGAAAAGGACGCTGGCGTTGGATAGGGCACACACTGAGAAAACAGGAGAACAGCATAACTAGAATGTCTTTGCACTGGAACCCACAGGGGCATAGGAATAAAGGAAGGCCAAAAAACACATGGAGAAGAGAGCTGGAGAATGAGGTTAGAAAGATTGGGAGGACATAGGGAGAGCTCCATGTAATGGCGAAGGATAGAACGACTTGGCGTGAGTTGGTTGAGGGCCTATGCTCCATTGGGGGATAAAAAGGCAGAAGAAGAAAGAATTATTCGTATCCTATACAGGACGTTGCCGAACCAACCCCTAGAAACCCCTGGCTGTTGTGTGGTTTCCTTAGGCTAATTTACGTCCAGTAGTTTGCCATTGCTCCTAGACGGTCGGCCCCCTGATACCACTGTCAAAACCAACGCAAGGCGCATGGCTCGCAGTTGGGATTGAACCCGGCACCCCGGAATTAAGAAGCCCGTTCGCGACGTTCCTTTCTACACCAGTGACGCATTGGGCTTATGTTTTTTAATAGACCAATCCGTCCTCGACAGCTGATATTGTCAACATCACGCTGGCCGCCTTGACTTCCCAGCACTTTACCTGGTAATCACTATAGGGCTGGGTGGACTTGGGAGCCAAGGTCAAGTGGAAACACACATAAACAGTCTAGCCGCTACAACACAGCGGCTCCTATGACTACCCATTGCCGTATATTTTACTTTTTTTGAGGACAATTGTCCACGAAGAGAAAAACCTTATTACGCGGGAATGATCGGGTTACCGGCGTTAAAAGATCAAAATGGAGAGGACCGACTTCATTCCACCCGGTTTTATCGATATGGCTTCGCATAACGGCAGCCGCATGCTGAGAACGCCGCGCCGAGCATGAACTTCGTAGATCCGGTGATGAACCGCATGGATCTCCGAAAAAAATGCACTCGTGAACTGATGCTCGCAGCCGTAAAACGAACCCACCACCTTCAGAGCAGGAGGCAAACGACCGCTTCGCCACCGAAAATCTCTTGGTTAATGGCGTACGATTTTATTTTTTTCGTTGTTGTAGCAAGGGACAAAATATCAATATAATACACTTTGCCAGTTTTGTTTGCATGAATTATCTCCCTTATACTTCTAAGACCAACATCAAATTGTGTGTTTGTTAAATAAGTTTTTTTAATCCATTTTTTGCGTACAGCAATTTAAAATTATGTACTACGTCATGTTTCAAGCCGTTAGTAACCATTAGTTTGGAATATCACTGCTCTATACCGGTATTTTAGCAGCTATCGTGGTGTTAACTATTGAAGAAAGAGTATTTTCGTTGACTTTAGGAAGGTCTTCCTTGACGTTGGCAGGTATTTAATTGTGGTTGTGTCGTGGAACGTTTAATTTATTTTTTTCTAACTATAGTGGTTAATCCTCCCTCCTGATGCAAGTGAGAAACCGAGACAGCTGTCTGGTGATGCTAAAAGCAGACAGTGTCTCTGGCTGCTCAGACGCAAACTTGGCTCTTTAAAGAAAGTAAGCTGCCTGAAAATCCCCGGGAATAGGGAAAAAGGAATTAAGATGCCTATCGAGCACTTACTAAATGAATACCTAGACAGAGCAGATGACCCCTCCCGACAATATCCCGTTATGGTATATTGGTAGACAGCGCTAACCTGACACCATGCACACATCTAGAAATATATTGAACTTTACCTATACATGTAAATCAATCAATGATATGTTTATTAAAATAAAGTCAATGTCAATCATTTAGTACTTTTAAAACACGATCCTCTAACTAAATAGATATGAGAGAGAGAAAATGATAGTCACATGAAACTGTCGTCGTGAGAGGGTTAATGAGAATAAACAAACAATTGCCACCTGGAGTTTCCCAAGGCATCTTCATCTAAAATTGTTGCTGAACATTGCAACTGTAGGAGACACCCAGTCCTTCCCCCAGGGGCACCTTAGTCAACACCTACGACCAGCCTGACAGTGCCTGCAAGCTCGTCCTGCCCCAAGTAATATAGAATCTGTCCTTGGCTGTATAGGAGCTTAGGATGGAAACAATCAAAATCACTTGTTGGTCCTCCAGGCATGCTTGGCTTACCAGATCTTCATTGGCCAATGAATTTCAACACCTTCAATGATCACAACAAAGAAAATAGAAAGCTGCTCCTTTTTGGTGCATATATCACCTGGGTCACCCATATGATGTCACCATTCTTCTGCACTGTAACGTCGAATGCCTAACTCTCCTGACATCATTAGAAATAATATAGTCATGGTACAAGACAATGGCGTTGTTATTGTAATTTAAATACCATTTTTAAGGTTTGTCTGAGCACATGCTAGGTCGATGCCTGAGCAGGGGCAATAACTGCTGCTGGGGGCTGGGGGGTGTTGATATTTTGCCACGTGAATTTTAAATTCAGTTTTATGCATGCCATGATGTCATTCGTCAGTGAAATTGCCGTTTCCATAAATACACGGATCAGGTATATTGAATATGAGCTCGTGTCAGTTAAGCTGCGTTGCATTCCTTTAAGTTGCTCTTCTAGTTATATGAATTCGTCATTTGGTATCTGGTTTCCAGACTGTGCCTGAAGAGCCTGTCACCCGTTCAATTTGATGTTTCCGCCTATAGCCTTGCAAGTTACACTTTTAACTTATTTATTTCTGGTGTGTCCATGTTGTCACTACTATCATTACCTTGTTCTATGTTTTATTTATTTCAGTTGGATGCCACACTCTTCGGCGAAATAGGCTCCTTAGTATTCACACCCTTCAGAGCGCGAGGTACACAGTTTACCCAACTCTCCACTATTTCCACCTAGAAAGGACGCCAAGATATAAAGACTAAATATAAAATAGAAAAGAAAAGAAAGAAAGAAAGAAAGAAAGAAAGAAAGAAAGAAAGAAAGAAAGAAAGAAAAAAAAAGAAAGAAAGAAAGAAAGAAAGAAAGAAAGAAAGAAAGAAAGAAAGAAAGAAAGAAAGAAAGAAAGAAAGAAAGAGAGAAAGAAAGAAAGAAAGAAAGAAAGAAAGAAAGAAAGAAAGAAAGAAAGAAAGAAAGAAAGAAAGAAAGAAAGAAAGAAAGAAAGAAAGAAAGAAAGAAAGAAAGAAAGAAAGAAGGAAAGAAAGAAAGAAAGAAGTTGTCATTTCTCAGCCTCATTATGAACAAACGACACAGATTACAAGCGGAAATATTTATGGAAAGAGAAACAGAGAAAGACAACGTAAGGATACTCAACCAATTCACGTAGTGAGAATTTTCCACGAGGCAGTCTGTTTTCCCATGCCATGGAAAATTCTCACCACTACAACACGTGGCGAACAATGATTACATAGAAGCAGTTGACAACAGGAGATCCTTGACAAAGAAAATATTGGGGTGATAGAGAGCTTAACCCCAATGGAAAATTCAATTTTTTAAGGGGTTGGGGGGAGGAGGGGTGTGGAGAGATGAGATTCACTCAAGAGTTTATGCTTTATCTCCGTCAGTTGTTCTGGATCAATTCTACTGATGCTATTCGTCAATGTAACTGTCTTAAGCCATCCACTATCTTTTCATTGGTCTTCCTCTGCCTCTTCTACCAGTAGTCTTTCCAGTCGTTACGATTTTCTTCAGTGCCCCTTTTCTTATCAAAGCAGTTTGTCTTGTTTTTTTTCCCTCTAACTTAAACTAATATAAATGATGATAATATAAAAACGACCACAGCAACAGTATGGAGCCGTCGTGGTGCAGCAGCTAGACGTTCGCCTGTGGATCCGACGGTAGTGGGTTCAGATCAGAATGGAGCCCAAAATTTTTTTCATAACCACCTTGGCTTCCAGGTCGATAAGCGTTAAAGGGCACCGAGTCCTGGGAAGTAAGGGCGACAGGCGGGATGTTCACTACATCACCCACGGAGTACCAAGGCGACAGGCGTGATGTTCACTACATCACCCACGGCGACAGGCGTGATGTTCACTACATCAACCACGGAGTGCCGAGGCGACAGAGGCGATGTTCACTACATCACCCACAGAGTACCGAGGCGACAGGCGTGGTGTTCACTATATAACCCACTCAGTACCGAGGCGACAGGCGTGATGTTCACTACATCACCCACTGAGTGCTGATTGGTCTATAAAAATACAGGTGTGGCACTTTCTGCCATATACGTGTGAAGGTGTGGAAAAGGGTCCTTAAGAAGTAATACGCCTAACAGTATCAACAACAACAAGTACTGAATTTCTTATTCTTCTTCTTAGCCCTATCTGTAAATTCTGACGGAAGAGTCTGGGTGTTCGTCCACCTCCGGAGTTTAATCTTGTTCCAGAACCTGAATTTTGCGTACACATCCGTTTCACAGATCTGAGTTACTTGTATGCAGACTCTTGGTTAATTGCCTCTAAGGCAGATGTACGCCGACAGTGAAGGATGCCCCCAATTAGTCGCCTTCTACGACATGCTTTTTTGGGAAGTCAGTGCGTCTAGTCTTGATTTCTCCTGTAACGGGGCCCGTGGAACCCACACGGGGAATACTACATTCGAAAAAATGTAAAATGCATAAAGAAACACATACAAAATGATAACTGCTACACATGATTATAGAAGCAGCGCTTAACATTCTCAACAATTACCCCCACCCTTCTTTTTTTCCCTACAAATACACACAAACACACACAAACACACACACACACACACACACAAACGCACACACACACGCAAACACACACAACGCACACACAAATACTGAGTTCATCCAAAACAAGACCCTGCTGGATCTGGACTTTAGGTTCATCACCATAATCACGTGCCCCGCAGCCTGGCGTAAGCTTTCGTGCATCTCCACATATCTGTGTCCCTTGTCCTCTGGATCACTTTCACCAATGATATTCCTCTGTGCCACCTTTTCCGTCGTTCATCATCTCTCTGGGTCTGCCTCTGCCTCTTCTACAGTTGATCTTTCCATTTGTCACAATATTCTCCAGTCTCCCCCTCATCACATGACCAAAGAAATGTACTCCTCTTTTCCTTATAGCTGTATTCATTAATCTGCTTTTATTAGCTTCCTTCGAGCAATCCTCGTTAGTTCCTCTGACAGTGCAAGGGATTCTTAACATACGTCTGAAAAACCACATCTCCGTCGCCTCCAAGTTTGGTTTTCAGGTTACAATGTCACTTTTCTTCTTCTTCATTACCTCTTTTACCGCTTCGGGTGTTGGGGGAGATTTAAGGTTCTGCTTCTTGTTGTTTTACCCGCCTCGATCATTGACGCATCGAACTGTTGTAGAGTTTCTCTGATGATATCTCTCCATTTCATTTTTAGTCTAACTCGTATTCTATGTCTTAACCTTATTTTTTTGTGTGGGAATACCTTGTATAGAGAGATCAATGGAAACAGAAGAATTTGCATAGATGCTTTATAGATTACACAGGAGCATTTTATAAGGTGAAACACGAGGAATTTGTCAAGATGTCGACAGACATTAACATTGATGGGAAAGATCTCAGAATAATTAAGAATATTTATTGGAAGCAAAGGGCAGCTATTAAAATAGGAAAATATAATGGGCACATATGAAGATGCCAAACAAGGAATATGAGGGATGTGTTTTGTCACCTGACCTCTTCTCTGTCTATAATGAGATGACATTGAAAGATATCAAAGATATACAAGGAATTACAGTGGGAGGTTATAATAAAAACATCATACGTTATGCGGATGATACAGTACTGACAATGCAGATGATCTTCAACAATTATTAGACATTCTAGTGAGGGAAAGTGCAAAAAAAGGGTCATTGAACATAAAGAAAACGGAGGTAATGTTTATAGCAAAGAAAAGAATACCACCACGGTGTTATATTAGAATAGAAGGCAAACATTTGATCTGAGTCGAAACATTAAAATGTCTGGGTACCATCATAACATCAAACGGAAGATGTGTGTCAGAAATGAAAATCAGAATAGGTCAGGCTAAGGCTGCATATTCCAGAATAAGAACAACTTGTTTAGCAGGTCCCTCTCCTCTGATGTCCGAAAGAGAGTTCTAAAATGTTGTGTAGAACCTTTATTGCTGTATCGTAGTAAATAATCATAGAATGTGAATGTAAAATTAGAAAAGACATTGGAGACGACGGAGATGTGGTTTTTCAGACGTATGTTAAGAATCCCTTGGACTGCTAGATTACCTAACTAGGATTGCTTGAAGGAAGCTAGTGAAAGCAGATCAATATATACAGCTATAAGGAAAAGACAGGCACTGTTCTTCAGTCATGTGGTGAGTGGGGAGGCTATGGAGAATATTGTAACGTCTGGGAAGATCAACGGTAGAAGAGGGAGATGCAGACCAAGAGAGATGATAATGCATGGACTGCCTTGGTGGCATGGAGGGATATCTTCGGCGGACTGATCCAAAGAACAAAGGACACAGTCATGCCTCGCGTCATAGGGCATTCTCTCTAAGGGGGTCCGAATACAACTTGTATGCAGCTGAGCGGGATTTCCGTGGTTTTCACCTGTTTGATTCTCTTCCTTGAGATGTTAAACATACAGAGCGCAATCCTGGAGGAGATACACTTCATACCGACTCTCCACACCCCGTACCGTCAGCAATACCCCAGCAAACTGATTTGCTCGGGGGTACATAATGCTGGTAGACCGGCTCTACCCACCCCGCCACTCAATTTATCGGCTCAGGGTAGGGGGTGTTGGAACCAAATGAGCCACAGTCGGCAGGTAGACACGACACTTAATGATGATTTCCCTATGTTACCTACCTGTACTGGACACCTCAGACACCACAACCTCAGGGTCATCTTTCTAGCAGGCGAGAAACGGTTGCAATGGATAGGTCACCTGACGTTTCATCTAATGATAGGCTGTCTCCACCTCACATAGCGCCTGGCGGTTGCGTGGTGTGGGAGCGAGTGTATGTGTGTATGAGTGTACACGTGTGCGTTTGTGCGTGGTGTTCTGATTGCGTTTGTGTGTATTGTTTCTGTATGTGTGTGTGTGTGTATGTGTGTGTGTGCGCACGCTTGCGCGTGTGGGCGTGTGGCGTGTGCGATGGATATGTGTTTGTGAAGTATGAGTGTTTTGGGTGTCTGTGGGAATGTTTGTGTGCGTGAGAACTTGTGTGCGTCAGATCTTGTGTGTTTGGTGTTTGTGTATGTTTGTGATTTTTGTGTGTGAGTGAGTGCATATGTGGGTGTGCGTGTATGTGTATGTGTCTGTGTGGGTGTGTGCGTTTGTTTGTGTAAGTGAGTGCATATGTGGATGTGCGTACGAATGTGGTGTGTGCAGAGCCAGATATAGACATGGCCTGGAGCTAAAGCCCTGATGTACTTACGGTTACAAAACAGCTAATCTCAAAAAACTTTACAGGATATACACCTTTTAACTAAATTGATACTGGAAATATATTGTCGTTTCATTCTGATTAAAATTAAAAGAGAGAAAATAATATGCGATCCTTTTTTTATCACGGAGACTCAATTGCGTGGGAAGTTCATGAGAAAGGCCACTATTATGGAGGATGGGGGGGGGGGGGGGGGGGGCTGGGGTTAGGGTTAGAGTTAGTAGGTGTCCATTTCATACCCATACATCCCTATACTATTGGATTTTCCGGAAACATCCCAAGAAATCTTTGAGTCCTCGAGATGGGGTGAGTTAAAAGAAAAGGACCCAATATGCTTGCAAAATCAAATACATTATGTAATAAATCCTATAAAAGGCTCGAAGTTACAACTTAAAAACAAATTGTTCTTGATTTCCAAAATCCAAAAATTTATGCTTGTGCCGGATATCAAGCTGATTATTCAATTTAAACATGCAACAAGGAGGGACTGATTTTTTACCCCACCAGGGCATCACACTGAGCGATACACACGCGGTGACGCAAAGTGCCACCACTAGGATGAGGATACCCGTGGAGAGGTACCAGAAATCCTGTTCAACCGTTAGGTTATATAAGGGTCCCGGCAACAGCCAGGGTGACTGCTTTGAAATGAGCAAACATTCATCCCACAAGGGGACGTGGATCATTAAGGTGAATATGCAACAAGTAAGTAAATATAACCCCACCAGGACATCACACAGAGCGATAAACACCCAGTGAAACAAAGTAACACCATAGCGGCTGAGGATCACCCGTGGAGAGGTCCCAGAAACACTGTTCAACCATTAGCTTATATTGCGGCCCCTGGTATAGGCTAGAATGGGACACAAACGCTAAGGGTGGAGCTTAAAAAACGAAAATTTCATCCCACAAGGGGGATGACGAAGATGATATGCAACAATAAGGTAGAATACATCAAAGCCTGAGAAAATATACCCACAATAATATTTATAAAATCATACAATTGCTGAGCTGGGGGTGGGGGGGGGGGGGGGGGGGAGTTTAGAATATATTCAATGAAAACTGCTGTTAAAATACAGTCCAATAAATTCAAATTGCAGTTGACTCCAATGTTATGATGGCGTCATGTATTCCTTATTTTCAAAGGTACTGAGCGTTTTCTCTTTTTTCGCGTTCACACCGCATACTATTACTAATAGTAGTAGTCGTTCCCATGTGGGGTGCAATTTTTTGTTTTTTAGAGCCCCAACCTGGGCCTTGAATATAGTTGGGGCATAGATATGGCCTAGCCATAGATATGGCCTAACGGCTGAAAGGGGTTTCTGGGACCTTGTCAAGGACCTTGTATCTACGCTACTGAACTACGGCTCGCTCTACGGCTCCGTGACAGACACACTATACACTTAAAACACACACCTATTGAGTACACACATAATCTTTAATGCACAAAGAGCAATTAAACCTAAAGCAACCTCAACAGTTATCGACAGTCCCTAATCCGAAACGCCAGCAGTGGCAGCATTTAATTTTTACTTATCAAACTCGAGCAGTTCCCATGGATGTACTAGATGACTCGATTCCACATCACTGTCGTACAGCGCTAACTAGGCTGCAGTCCTCGCCACGAGAGACTCAGTGGCACACGCAGGATGAGTGATGCAAGTATGAGCGGGCAGTGTTAACGCCACCAACAAGCACAGCTAAACTCTAATAACCCATAGACATGAACAACTACCTACGAACGACACAACACCGACACAACTGTCCATCGAATACTATACAGCACACAAGAAATGCTAACAGTCCCTATCTTTCAACTCCTAACACAATACAATCTATAACGTCTCTATATGTCATCATCCGCACACGTCCATGTCCAACCGCCTAATAAACAGATGAGTCTAGCATCATATACCCAGTGTGTTAATGGCTTGAAGTCATCGTTACGTTTGCTCCAGACCAACAGCGTTATGATTGCTGTGTTGTTTTGGCAATGAAGGTAAAGGAGTTGTTTCCTCTAATGATTACGTTAAATGGACATATTTTCTATGTTAAATTCGTCCCAGGCAAGTAAAGTGAGAATTTACTCGGTGGGAATGTAGTCGGCATTATGCCGGCCGTCTTTACTTCAAGGGACTTCACCTTATGCCCGTAAATGGATTTTTTTTTTAATGCCCGGCTCCGTCAGGACCTAGCCGCAACGCCAGAGTGGCTCCCAACACGTCTTATACCGCCCTAAAAATTAAGTCATCGTCGTCATCAAGTCCCTTGCTAGCTGGCGTAGGCGTTCATGCATCACCACAGATCTTGGTCTTTAGTGTCCTGGATCAATTCCAATGATGACATTTCTCCATGTCACTGTCTTAAGCCAGCCATCATTATTTCTCTTGGTCTGTCTCTGCCTTCTCCTAACAACGTGCGAATAAGCGGGGAAGGTAGCGCTAATAATATGACAAACAGGTGTAGAATTTAGGGAAAGCAATGATTTCTGAGAATCAAAGTCTGTCCCACTAAATGCCGTTTGGCGTTGGTAGTCACGTCTGTTCACAACCTTCTGTCTTGTGTACTTTCAATCAGTGCCCGCACAAATAATCATCCATGCCATGGCGTCAAACTGTGCAGCATCGTTTCTCTCGGTCTCCCTCTGCCTCTCTTCCCCTCAAAATTTCCCGCTGTCATGATGCATTCTAGTTTTTTCTTTCCCATGACATGACCAAAGAATGTAGACTGTCTCCTTTCCTTCTGATACGGGCATTTAGTTCTCATCGGAGTCTGGGTCAGTTTCTTTCAAGATGTCTTCATTATCCTTTGTATCTGTCTAGGTTTTTCCAATAGTGCACATTTTCCCTAGATTTATGACAGCCACTGCGATTTACTGTAGTTAGAAATGTAGATATTCCAGTGCTTGTAATGAATACTTTATGCTATTGATAATGTTTATTACTTGATGTATGAATGAATTTATGTAAGAATGGAATGGAAGGGCAGAATGTTAGACAGGTCTGCGTGCCCAGTTCATAACCCTTAAAAAATAAAGTCTGTTCGTTCATTCGTTCGTTCATCATTCATATATAAAACCACATCTTTGTAGCTTTTAAAGAATGTTTCACTAATCACGTAAAACAGTATAAGTGATGATGACTATGAATATCATGATGGTGATGATGATGTTGATTATGTTAATTATTATAATTATTTCCATCATCATTATGATTGAGAACCAGCGTGGATCCCAAACTCGTGGGTTCCACTTCAAAGGCAGCCAGACATGTTCTTCAAAAATGGCTCCCAGGTCGACCTACTCTTAAATGAATGCTAGGTAAGCTCCTGGAAAGTAAAGGCTGCCTACGGGATCTTGACCACATCGCACAAAGATTTTCGACTGGTTGATTAAAATATATAGCCTAGCCCTATATGCCTAACACACCTAATAGTGCGGACAAAAGTCCATTTATATTTTAATTATCATTAACATTATGACTACGAATACTTTGATAGCGATGATGATAATGACCATGATGTCGAGAATGATGATGATGAATCAGATATGCCAGAATAAATGCTCCAAACGTTTAAATATCTGCTAATAAGCAAAGGACGTTGAGGGCGTTTCGAAAAGCGCGAACTTCCGTAGTTTCCGCGACTTGCCAGATAGAAAACGCCTGAGTTCGACAACAGAAGACTTAAGATCTAAGCTGCGACATTCAGAGCGCCAAATAAATAGCGCAACCACTTCCGTGCTGCTGTATTACGAAGAAATATTACATCTCTCTCTCTCTCTCTCTCTCTCTCTCTCTCTCTCTCTCTCTCTCTCTCTCTCTCTCTCTCTCTCTCTCTCTCTGCTTTTGTTCTTCATTTTTCTTTTTTTTCTTTCTATTTTTTCCTCTCCCTGGTCTCTCTCTTTCTCGCTCGCTCTCTCTCCCTCTCTCGGCGTGTCCTTCTCTCGCGTTCTCCTTTCTCTTGTCATTGTTTTCTTGTCATGTCTTTGCCTTCACTTTCTTTAACCTTTTCACTGGTTTCTATTTTCTCTGTCTTCTATTCTGTCTTCTTTCATATTTTATGTCTTCTGTTTTCATGTTATCTCCGTTCCCTCTTCTTTTGTCTCTAAATCTGTGCTCTTATTTCCATTATTTCTTTTTTTTTTTTAGCCTCGTCTTTCTTTTTTAGTCATGCAGTAGAACCTCGCTTAACGAGCACCTCACATAACGAGTAATTCGCATAACGAACAAAACAAATTGTAAAATAATGACTTGCTTAACGAGCGACGTTTCGCATAACGAGTGGCGAGGAGAGGGGATGTCCCGGATTGTGTGCATGTAACATCAGTCTGTGTTTAGCACTCGTTCCAGCAGTGTAACTTGTGATCACACATTTTCTCAAACTTGTGCTATATTCTACATGAATCCTCTAGGCCTTCAAGATTACCTGCCTGAAGAATTTAAGTTCATCAAGATGCAGTTTCTGCCTCCCAACACCACTCTGTTACTCCAGCCCATGGACTAGCGAGTTAAGAAGATCTACACTAAAGCACTCTTCGGGCATTGTTTTCAGGTGACTGAAGAGACCAACCTCACATTTAAAGAGTTTTAAAAAATTACTTCCACATCGTTGCCTGCCTCAAGATAATCGACAAGGCGGGGGAAAGGGGTTACCAAGAGAACTCTAACTTCGGCTTGGAAGAAGCTTTGGTCGGAGAGCGTTGTCGATTTGTGACTTTAGGGATTCGAGACAGTACCCGTGGAACCTGTAGTCAACTAGACTGTGTCTTTGGTCACTATTATGAGATTGTAGGTGGATAACAGTGATATCGAAGAGCTTGTGGAAGAGCACAGCCAAGAGCTGGCACCGAAGAGCTTATGGGGTTGCAATGTGTTTCACAGCAAGACGTTTTAGAGGAAAGTTTGTCAGAGAAGGAGGAGGAGGTAACAGAAAAGCAACAATCTTCTGGCGAAATAAGAGAAATTCTGAAAGCATGGGAAACTTTTGCATCTTAGATTGAGAAGCGTCACCCTAATAAGAAAGTGGCTATGCGCGCTGCAAATTTATTTAATGATAATGCTGTGTCGCATTTTCGTCAAATTTTGAAGTGTCGGCAAAAGCAAATGTCTCTGGACATCTGTCTAGTAAAAAAAAATTAGCTATGTTGTAATAAAATATAGGCAGAAAGGGGTTAAATGAACAAACCATACATCTCAGATCAGCATAAAAGCACGCCTATCCGTCACTCGTTGGCATGACAGAAAACAGTGATTAGAAAGCTGGCCGACCAGCGATACAGATAAAACCAGATGCACTGTGACCAGTTGAAGAGATACGTTTATCCAAACGTGACCACCAAAGACAGGTGACAGGAGGGTGATTGAGAACGCACGCGAGAAAGAGAGGGAAAGCGAGGGGAGGTCAGCAAGGAGCGAGCGGTTTGAGGGAGCAGAAGCACAGTTAGGACTGGACCGTTTGAGAGACCAGTTGGTAAAACTAGAGCTGTACTTCGTTAAGAAGATATATATTAAACTTGGAGTTTAGCTAAGAGAGTGATTAAGGAACTCATAGAGAGACATACGAGCCAGTAATAAGATAATGAAGTGTTCCTATACTATTGGTTATTGAAATGATTCATTCTGTTTTACTTGATAATATTATTAATAAATAAACTGCTGTGTAATTGTTACACCACTGGCCTTGTCCTTGAGTACATTCAAGAGAGCTACGAACGGTATCCAGACACCTTGGCCGAATTAGGCACATCCATACTTAGGGGATGTGAAGACCACGACTGTGTCACTATGTTTCATAATTATTTTGACTTTTTTTTTCTGCCAATCGAACTCGCATTCAACCTTGGGTTCGTTCCGCGTTTGAAGAAAAGATGAAGATGATTCACTCTCCTTAACAATATGTGTATAATTTTCTTTGAATAAACATTATAATAACATTTTGTAAGTACTTTTTTCGACTTGGAACGCATTATCGTATTTTACATTCATTTATAAGAAAAAAAATTGTTTCGCATAACGAGTGTTTCGCTTAACGAGTATGATTCTGGAACGAATTATGCTCGTTAAGCGAGGTTCCACTGTATTCTCTTTTTTTTTCTTTTTTTTTCTGTCCTTTCCCTGTTTCTCGCTTTTCTACACTTTTGGTCTCTCTCTCTCTCTCTCTCTCTCTCTCTCTCTCTCTCTTTCTTTCTTTCTTTCTTTCTTTCTCTGTCACTCTTTCTCTCTCCCGTATATATTTTCTCTCACATTGTCTTCTTTTCCTCTCTGTCTCGCTATCTCTCCACAACCCAACCCGTCTATCCTCCCACCCACTCTTTACTATTTCTTACCCACTTAACAAATCTTAAGGCGCCCTTCACTTTTCTTTAACTATTCTAAACGTGTGGATTATATCATTCTGACACTTTCGTCTCGCTAGAAGCTTCACTAATGTTACCCTTATCTCGAATGTAACATAATTAAAGTGAACTGGCACGCGATACGTCTATATGCTGGAGTGAGTTGCTCCGTTATCTTATACCTCTATCTCATGTTACGTAACTGAAGTGCATTGACATGAAATACACATATCAGTTAGCTATCATTCGTGTTGTTGAGGTAAGTTGTTCAGCTGTCTTACGCAAATGTTTCATGCCACACAATTAGAGTGCAGAGACACGAAAAAGCCTACCAACTGGCTGTCACTCGTGCGTTGTTCACTTATGCTATATCTGGTGACAACAGGAAAGTTAAAGGGGATGAAGACAGGGGGTGACACGGGAAGATACCGGAGAGATTGATATCGTGGCATGAAGATATGAGTGTGTGTTGTCTGTGACTGATAGTGAGTTGTGGACTGAGGTGAGAGAGGAGAAGGGGGGTTGTTCAATGATGCTCGTGCTAGGCTCGTTGATGTGGATCCACTCAGTGTTGATGTACACCATTTGTCTTCTGCTCAGGCAGCATCAACTTGTTCAGAGTTCAACACTCTGGGTTGGCTTCATGCTTCTTAACTTGTCCAGCCTGAGCTACTGTATAGGAATAGATGCTCCTTCCGAACCAACAGCACTCAGAGATAATTATGTTGAGTCGTTTGGCTCGTATTGGTCTAAGGGATTCCCCGTGGCCAATATACGATCAACTTATCTCTGGAGTAGGGCAACACAAGTATTGGCACTACAAAATATGTCAGTATATGAATACAATATTTCTAGGCACACTTGGCTGGACACCCCCACTACTTACTAAAGAAAGCCCCCAGGTTATGATAGTTCATTATCATAACCATGTTAACACATATAAGGAAGATACATACACACACAACTGCTAAACACTTAAAAAGGTGACATAGAGAAACCTAAGTCAGCCATGAAAATGAATGCATGTAATTAGTATAATGTATGTACATATAATATTGAAGTGAATTCCAGCTATCAGTGAAAGAATCTCAGAATATAATGTCTAGATCACAAAGATACTACACAGACGAAAGGTCTTGGAGCTGACATCATGTCATCATAGGGAAACATAGGAGCTGGGAGGTATGTGGCAAAATTAGGCATCAAACTTAGCTCTCTTCTTCCTGTCTATGATGCCTCCCTCAGCTCCGGATGATTCGACTGTCTTTGACTCTGGGAATTCTGCTCCACTGGATCAAGTAGTCAGAGAGTACCTCACCATAGAGGACACAATACTGCACTGGTACTTAGCAAGTCTCTATCACCAAGTAGAACACACACTGGTTTTGAGCTACCCTAAGCTCTAGCACTGGTAGACTGTTTGAGTTACAGGCTCCCACATGTTGGAGATGTCAGGAACCTTCACAGGTGTTAGCTGGTGGGTAGGTGGTTTAGGGTTTATGGGTTTATGGTTGGTTTATGGTTGGTTGATGGTTGGTTGATGGTTGTTGGTTGGACTGTGAAACTTCTGCCAGCTCCTCACAAAGGATTTATCCTGTCAAGAAAATAACTCAGAATTAATCATCACCAAGAGGGTAACATCTTGACAGGAAAGGCAGAACAAGCATCAGTCATCAACCCCCATCTGCTTACTCCACCCTGCTCTCCTGTTTCATTCCTCAGAATGCCTTTCCAGACCAAGAGACACAAGTCTCTTATATTCATCTGTCTGTTTAGTGCAAGAGAAGGCAAGTCAGATATACAGTGGAGATAGATAGAGTGTTCTAACACATATATCACTCTCTCTCTTCCCTCCCTCTGCACACAGACACCAATATTTACTGTCAGTCCATTTATTCCTTACCCTCCCAAAAGCCCGTCCTAGCATTCATTGATCTGGGTCAAACACACTCCATACACTGGTCGACAAAGTCCTGACCTAATTCCGTCCCCATTTTGTATGCACAAATTTATATAGTTAGTTTAAAAAGTACACACTTGTAAGGGTATTAAGGTTACCAGTATGGGTGGTTATTGAGGGCATAAGCTATTTAGTCTGTACAGGGGAGGGTCTACGTTCGAATCCGCTTCTCTAGCGATCAAGAACGGTCGAACTAAGTGTGATCCCACAGCCGATACTGATCTCTCTACAGCAGTGACTACTTTACAGACATCATTTTAGGTACTCGTAAACTATAATTAACTTACCCAAACATATGCAAAAACTGAGACATTCCAGATCGCCTTGAAAAGTGAAATTATACAGGCATAGATTGACACGTCTGGACGCTTGGAAGCTGGCAAAGAGAATAGCGTCACTTAGACACTTCAGGCGTTGGTAAAAAAAGAAGTCCCTAGTATACATGGGCAAGGAGTGCATCGGTTTCTAAGAAACCTCAAATAACTCCTCTAATATATCAAAGATATATACATTTAAAAGTGGAGTTTAGTTAAAGCAACTAGAAAAGGTAGACATAATAATGTTGTCCAATAAAGGCCTATATATATAGATATAAGGGACTATATCTTTCCGGGCGAGTCCAAGTTGAATTTTGTGAAGATTTACTGGTAAGTTAGGTTACCAGTCTTACAGACTAATGCGTAATGGCTTATCATTTCACGACAATAGCACCAAGCTAACGTTCTTTATAACCTCTACCAAATTTGATGTAGTTCATAAGCATTTCTTCTTCAACACAAGGGGTTGCCTGGTTTCGAGGCATGGTGTCCGCCTGGAGTGCTAGATGTTCCGGGTTCAATCCCCAGTAAGGGCTGGAATTTTTTCACGTGACTTGGACTTCTTATAATTCCCCCTAGTCTCTGGGTAGTGCGATCGGACGCCCGTGTGTATTGTACCGCACGTAAACAATCCTTTGGTAATTGGCAGTCGAAAAGAGTAGCCTAACGGTGCTGCCTGGGTAAAATTTGGAGTTAAAAATCTACCCAAAGTATTTCACGATCCTCGCCGGTGCTACAGAGCCTGTACACTGTGCTAAGCTTTCTCGGACTCAGACTTGACTTAGCAAAAGAACGGAGCACTTATGGGTTACTACTCGTGTGCCGTGATGTTGATTCGTTGTTCAAACTTCAAACTTCCGTCAACACAGTTTCTCAACATCCATTTCTATTGATCAGAGTTAGGGGTCCTAATGGAGCAATGATGCGCAATACAAGACTCCTAATGTCTATTAGCCTTTCTTGCTCAAGCCTACCTCACCTTCACGTGGTGGACCCTGTTCTTCCCATCAATCCAGTTGAAGGTTGGGGTCTCAACCCCCAGCGGGAAACTGGATGGGACAACAAACGAGGTAAAGGCGAAAGACGAATGGATGAGCCTACTCTCCTCGAGTATGATCACAGTCTACCCTAGCAAAACAAGGTGCTGAAGTCGGAGGCAACCAGCCAAGAGGCGCACCACAGCAATCAGGATGCCACGCATACACGCCATGGAAATATGTCTATATCAGCAAAACGTTATGGTGCTCGTCCTGTGATGGACTCTCAGGCAGGAGCAGTGCCG
Organism: Candidula unifasciata; assembly: GCA_905116865.2. Lineage (NCBI taxonomy): Eukaryota > Metazoa > Mollusca > Gastropoda > Stylommatophora > Geomitridae > Candidula > Candidula unifasciata. The sequence continues at coordinate 17,910 of CAJHNH020005202.1, forward strand.
GTCCCTCTGCCTCAAAGAGGCCCAACCCAAATTACTGGAGGTCCTTCTCAAATGTCCTGTGGAGCCAGGGGACGTAAGAATAGGGCATCTGGTCGAAGTAAGAAAGCAGTCAAATTAATGCACTGGAATGCAGAGGGGATTACAAATAAAAAGCTAGAGTTAGAAAATATTCTAAATGAGGAACAGATTCATATGTGCTGTCTACAGGAAACCAACCTCACTGAAGACACAGTCTTCAAAATCAGAGGTTATCAATGCTTCCGATCAGACCGGAAAGGCAGGAAAAATGGTGGAATACTGACTCTTGTGAGGAACAATATCACTGCGTGCCAGACTGAAGTATATATGGATGGAGCAGAATATCAGATTCTGAAACTACAAAGTAGAAATGCAGACTTCTACCTGATCAATTATTACTGCCCAAGTGATCGTCCCCAGGCATTAGACACAATCCCAGTGGAAGAAAAGATGATTCTATGTGGAGACTTTAACAGCCACTCACAAAGCTGGGAATACGACCATATAGACCAGAGAGGAGAGAAACTGGAGGAGTGGCTGGATGAGAACAGACTTGTTCTGATTAATAGTACAACTGATCCACCCAAATTCTACTCGAGGTCGTGTCACACTACTAATACCCCAGACCTAGCATTTCACTCTCCAGATCTGGAATGGAACATTAAACGAATTGTTGGAAATCAACTGGAAGGCAGTGACCATCGACCGGTCTTCCTGAATGTAGAAAATGAGAAGGTCACAAAAACTAGTAGGCTGCCAAGGTGGAACTACAAGAAGGCTGACTTGACAATGTTCAAGCACCGTACCAGTATACTGCTTGGAAGTCTCAGCGTAGACCAGGATATAAATAAAGTAGTTAAAGAATTTAACAAATGCGTACTAAAGGCAGCAGGAGAATCAATACCAAGAGGTGCCCGTAAGCATTATAAGCCACACTGAAGTAATGAGCTAGAAAATTTACATAACGAAGTAGAAACATCCAGAAAGATAGCAGAGACCAGGCCAAACCAAGAACATCACAATAACTACCAGCATGCAAAAGCAAAATTTGTAAGGGCAAAGCTGCAGGTTAGAAGAGAAAGCTGGCAGGAGAAAACAAGGTCGCTGAACTTTGAAAAAGACGCAAGAAAGTTATGGAAGCTTGTGAAACAAATTAATGATGAGGACACAGGGTGGAACTCAAAGATCACGCTGCAGAAAGATGGAAACATGGTCACAGAAAAAGAGGCAGCCAACCTATTTGCGGACACTTTTGCTTTAGATAACGTCATTGAAATCAGTTCAGAGAAAAAAACACGAAATTCAAGAAAAGACACTGTCACGAAACGACCTTAGTGGTTCCAGAAGTTAGTACTTGCAAATAGTTCTTCTGGTTATTGAGAGACAAAGAAGTAAATTACTAGGCCCTTAACCCAAATCTTATTAAATTTTAACAGGGATTTATTTGTTGCCAGTCCTTAGTCCAGACAAAGGACTGAGCCTTGTGTAATATTACTTAACTTTACCTGGGCTAGAAATTCCTTTCTCGTGTCAGTGTCATAAATGTTATCTCCTGACCAGTCTGTAATGGTCAGCAAACGGTGAACTAATTATCACACCTGAAATTATCTCCCCTGAGCTGAACCTTAGTGTCATAAAGGTTACATAGCACAGACTGAGTGGGTGTCTTTTGAACAGACTAGATCAGGGGAATTAAGTGGACTGGTAGACCTGACGGCGTCAAGAGGCTGGAGTTTCACACATGCCAGTGAAATTCTCAGGAGAACAGGTGTTTGCCAATTAAGATGTCCAAACATCGGTCACGGCTGTTCACCCTGAGTGACAGGCCACTTGTTAGCTAATTTGATCTACAAGGTACTTCAGAGGCGTGGCTTAGGTCATCTCCTGGAGGATTGGGTACAACCTAAAAGGGGGAGGAGTTTAATTTGGACATTAGATAGATACTTATACTTCTAGCATCTGGAGTTCACTTCATCTACATCGCAGCCTTTTGGCAACAAACACAGATCGACGACGTAGAGGTAATTCTTACGGTCTGATTCTGGTTTGGCGATTGATGGAATGTTCCCAGGTAAGCTTGTACAATTATTTTCAATCTTGTATACATAGGTTAGGGAGTTAGTTAAAGCCTATTCTACCTTTCCTAATTTGTCTGCACATTCTGCTTGAAATAGTTCTTCGTGAGTATTCAGTATCTCCGTTACGGAACTGCAAAACCATTCCTATTTCTTGAATGTTTGTGCCACATGTTTTCCATTGTATGTTTTTATGTTTATAAAATAAGACTTGTATACTGAATTATAATGAAATTATAATGTTTCAACCATCAACCAAAACATGAGTTTGGACTGGGGGAAATGATGCCCACATAGGTGCAGGGATGCTGTTACGTTTTGTGTGCCCACCATGTGCTCACTTAACAGGTTCACCTACACAGGGTATTTATAACCCCAGGGGAAGAACAAGGGGTGTATAGAATTCACTGTCACTGAAAGATAATATTCAGGACAGCGTGCACGTTTTAAATGTTGTGCCTGTTCAGCACATAACCTGCGCCACATGTTTATGTCAAATCAATGTCAGCCAGTTGGAAGTCTGAGTGATAACGAACAACAGACTTAGAAAGTCAAGTATCATGACAGAACATGAGAGGGAAGGCAGGATATGTGACGTCCATGTAAGACAAAAGACCTTCAGACTAGACTGGAGATAATGTGGAATATGAGGAGGAGTGAAAGGATATGTTTTATTATTATATGTTATATTAATTGATACATATATTCTTAGTGCAAGTCAAGATACAACACGTATGTGTTTGTTTCCATGATTACAGCGCCCATGTGACGATCAGTCCACGAACGAGACTACATTGTGTTAGACTCGGTCAGCTGGTAACGAGGTGGGAGCAAGGAGGAGAAGCAGGCGGACAACAGGCAGGGAAGAAGCTGGAAGAGGTGGACAAGCTTGACAGTGCCTCACGGCTGTCAGAGGTTTTATAAGTTACGTTAACATCTTTTTCGTTAACCTAACACTATCATCACACCACTCTAATCCCAGGAGCTGTTTTCCCGCTAAAGCATCCCATCACTATCATAACATTAGCCAGTCACTGTTTGTGTAACCACAACAAACTGGGAATGTAATTTAACTGATTGTTAGTAAATAAAACTGTATGTCAAGTTTTATACTACATCGTTTGTTAAATTCCAAGTGTATTCAGTCTTACATGTTTAACTAAACTGATAGATAGAATTATATTTGGTGGGGGCTCAAATAATAATGATAATAATTCTTTAATTATTAATACCGGGAGAATGTGGGACGAAGGGGTCATTTGCCCTGTCTAATAATTCATTTAACATATTGATAGACATCTAAAACCCCTTTCCTTCTCTTGTGGGTACCAAGTGCAGCTAATGTTAAAGGAATTAACGAGCCAATACGGCTGTTTTCTTGGATATCCATGACTTTGTCTGAGAGCATCCTAGCTCGGATATTAGTCAGTTAATCTGGTGGAGGGGATGTGTTGAGAGGAAAATCCCTTCTCAACGTTTAAATCATTAAATCCACGTACGTAACGTCACAGACACTATTCAGAAGTCAGAAAGAAATAACATCAGAGGCGCAAGAGGTGCCAATTACACTTAATGAACTGGAGTTGGCCATTTCAAAGCTGAAAATGAGGAAGTCACCAGGAGCAGATGGTATATCAAACGAAATGATCAGAAACTTAGGAAAAGTAGCCAAAACAAAGCTTTTACAGATATTTAATGCTTGCTGGGCAACAGGGAATGTTCCACAGATCTGGAGAGAGGCAATTATGATACCCCTCATAAAGCCTGGGAAAGATAGTTCTAATGCCTCCAACTACAGACCGATCAGCCACACAAGTTGTCTCTGTAAAACAATGGAGCGGATCACCAACCTCAGACAACAGTGGTACATTGAAAGTGAAAACATAATTACACCACAGCAGGCGGGCTTTAGAAAGTTCTACTTTACGGAAGACGAGACAACATACCTCTCCCAAGAAATAGAGGATACTTTTCAAGAAAAGAAACTGGTACTCGCGGCATGGATAGATTTAAGGAAAGCTTTTGATAAGGTTTGGAAGGAGGGGCTTTTAAAGAAATTGAGAAACTATAAAATAAATGTAAAAATGTACAATTGGATTAAAGCATATCTACATAACAGAAGAGCCCGGGTACAGGTAGATGGTTTTAAAAGTAAAAAAGTTTTACTGCGACAAGGCGTCCCTCAAGGTGGTGTCCTGTCGCCCACACTTTTCCTTTTATTCTCCAACGATCTGGTTGCTGAGATACCAAATGGAATCAAAATGGCAATGTATGCCGACGACTTGGTACTGTGGTGCACCAATGAACATGCAACGATAGCCACAAAAACACTACAGCGGGCTACAAATGCACTTGAGGCATGGGCCAATAGATGGTGTGTCAGCGTCAACACAGACAAATGTAGCACCACACTATTCACCCTCTCCCCAAAGCAAAAATCCGGCACCATCAAAATAAACGGAATACCAATGAGAGATGATAAAGAGCCCACATACCTAGGAGTCACATTTGATGACAGGTTGACATGGAGAAAACATATCAACAAGGCAGCAACCAAAGCCAGGAGGAAGACAGCAATACTAAGAAAACTAAGTGGAACCACATGGGGAGCCGATGGGAAAATACTCAATAAAGTATACAAGCAGAGCATACTTCCACACTTGGAATATGGGTCAACTGCATGGTGTTTAGCATCTAGTACCACATTAAAAGAGTTAGACAAAGTGCAAAATCAAGCGCTCAGAGTCATCACAGGAGGGATGAAATCAACCCCCATATTAGAAATGGAGAAAGCTTGGAAAACACAGGCACTGAGAAAACGCAGAGATACAAAGCTGCAAATACAAGCTGAAAAGATCCTCAGTATGCCAGATCACCCGATGAAAAATAGACTTGAGAACCTAGCCTTGGGAAGGTTAAAAAGAAGCAGCTTTATACACCAAGCAAAAAGAATATGTAGACAAACTCCTGACCTTCCAGAAATTGGTTGCCCACTTAAAAGTATTCCGGAACAAACCTCATGGAGAGAAAAGCGTTCAGCGAAGAGTCGTAATGCAGTGGATACCGTCTAATTGTGGAGTGCCTGGAAATGAGAAAGCTGATCAACTGGCAGGGGAAGGTGCGACAAAAGAGCGGCCGGATGTACCAGTCACATACCACCAAAAGAAAAGAATCATTAAATCGATCAGGACACCACCAGCCCCAGCACAAGACGACTATTTTATTATGGACAGACCAGAACAAGTCATTATCCTCCGCCTCAAAACAGGGCACAACCGATTACGTAACCACATGTACACAAAATTCAAGATAGGTGTATCAGCTATGTGCACCTGTAGAAATGAGTCCCAGACAGCAGAGCATGTACTCCAGGACTGCACCGATTTTGACACATTAAGGCAAACCTTTTGGTCAGAAAGAACAACAGTGGAACGTAAACTCTATGGACCACTGAATGAACTAACAACGACAGTGAAATTTATACAAGAGACAAAACTGCTGATATAGACAACTTATTTCAGGCGAACGAAAGAAGAAGAAGAAGAAGATCAGAGTTAGAACTATCTATCCCCCGTGTGGGTTCCGGGGCCCTATTGTCGGGAAAACAAGAACAGACCCACTGCCTCCCGAAAAGCATGTCGTGGGAGTCGACTAACTGGTGAGCGTCCTGTAAAGTCGGAATGCATCTGTCTGAGAGGCAAGGAACCAGCAGTCTGCATTCAATTGAATTAGATCTGTAAAACTGATGCACACGCAACACTCAGGTTCTGGAGCAGGACTGCAGTCCAGAAGTGGACGAACAACCAGAACTTTACGCCAGTGTGTACAGTTAGTGAACGCGAAGAAGAACTATCTATCAACTGAATTTTCAAATACGAAACCTGTGGGGGTGGGGAAGAGGGGTTTGGGGGTTTGGGGGTGGGATAAAGTTTGTGAGCAGTGTTACTTGGATGGGGGTGGGGGTGGGGTGAGGTGAGCGGCGAAGGAGGACAGGATGCGGAAAATAAGGGACAGGACATGAAGAACGTCAAAAGATATTTCTACGAAACAAAAAGTACCGTTGCTGTTCAAGAAGGGTATAAAAAGGTGCTGGTACTTAGCACAAAATTCGATTACAGAAGCTTTGGGAAAAACCTTGATGCCGATTAGGGTGCTGGTACTGCGTACCGCCATGAAAAATAAACAATGACACTGGAACCTCCGTGGGGAAGTGTTTTTGAAGTTTGGGTTTGCGCAAATAAAACGTTTTCCCGGAGATCATCGCCGAAACTACGGATTTTGTACTCTGCGCGGCCCTTTTCGGAAGAGGGGTAGGCCCTTTTGGGAGAGATACTGAACCATTGGAAATTTAAACCGGTGCAATGAAATCGTCTTCCCCGACCCTTTTAAAAATTTAACCCTTTATTGTCTCTTTTTCTCCAAATCTTTAGGGCGGGTAGACAAGGGTCGTAAAACCCAGGGGCACAGGCCCCATGGCTGTGCTTCCCAAGGACTGTAAAGGGTAGGGTATTTAAATTTTGGGAAAAGTTTTTTTTGATGA
>CAJHNH020005203.1:0-24519 GCA_905116865.2 Candidula unifasciata
CTTCTTTGTATCTTCTGTTTTCTTCTTCTTCCTTCATTCTTTCCCCTTCTTTCTTCTTCTGCTTCTTCTTCTTCTTTTTCTCTTCCACCATTTACCTCCACGAGGTTTGAGGAAAAGGGGGAAGGGAGGAGATGTGAGATTCGCTTGTACACTTTTTTCCAATGCATTGTACAAGTTGGTGTTTATTTCTGTAAGGTAGGATCTGATCATTTCACTCCATCTCCTGTATGATTTTCCCCTCGCCATGTTTTATTAAAAAACTCCGTTGCACCGGCGAGGATCCTGAAATAGTTTGGATAGATTTTAAACTCCAAACTTTGACTGGGCAGCGTCATTAGGCTACTCTTTTTGATTTCCAACTGCCAAGGGTGATTTTTTTTACGTGCGCAAGAATACACACGGGCCTCTGATCTTACTACCCAGAGACCAGGGGAAATTAAAAGAAGTTCATGTGAGAAAAAAAATCCCAGCCTTTACCCGGCCTTGAACCCAAGACCTGCTATCAATTTATTTAGCTCTGCTGCAGAGAGCTGATTCTATCAGACCATCTAATTTATCCCAGACCATCTAATTTCTCCTATGCAGACGGAGTCGATAAACAGCACAGCGAATATACATGTACACGCTTCTATCTATATGACACCGATCAGTCAACGAAAATGTGTGATCGTTTCGTGACAGACATTCTTGCTGTTACTCCACTTGTCGCAGATTGTCAAGGGCAAATAGTTATCACTATGGAGCCTACACAATGAGCATTCATTCATTCCCTTCTTTTCGCCTCCAACGACAGTTGAAAAGACTCCCAGTGTATAGAAAAGGGAGCGGAAAAAAAAAGGAATGCTCCATGATGGGCCCACAGATATCTCTCTATTGTGTGCGATTGTTTATGTGCACTGGTTGTGTGAGATTTTATTTTCACTTGGTTTTATATTCCCTTCGTGCGCTTGCATTTGGTCACGTGATACGCAGGCCGACCGCTGTGCAACTTTGCAAAAAAAAGTGTATGCAGCTGTAGCTGCAATTAACTATTACACTCGTCTTTTGGAGAGGAGCGTTTTTTTTTAACGTTTATAGTCTCGACACCACAACACAATTGTTGTTAATTTTCTTTTAATTTTTTCCAACTATTATTGTGCATTCTTGCTATTTTTTAGGGTGTATCTTTTACACAAACACACGAACTCACAGACACAGAGATACACATTCAAAGAACCAGTTGATTTTTCATATGTTTTTAAATGTGTCTGGCTCAGACTTGGTTCCTGTAACAGGGTGACTGAATCGTAGATTTCGTGAAACTTACTGGTGCGGCTTCTTAATGGATTGATTGTGAGTCATGGACCTAAAAATAACAATAGTGGACCCTTTTTACACTCCTTCTGACGCCCTGGGCGTATAGGGCTAGACCTATATTTCATAGATGAATCGGCACTCTGTGAGTAACATGGTCACATGACCCCGACCGCCTTTACTTCCCATTACTTTACGTCGTACGTCTGGGTCTACATGGGAGCCAAGACCCTTTTTTAAATGTCCATTCATAGGTCATAGACCTTTAAATGTTTATCTGTATGGTTGTTTAATGTGTAGATTGTAAATCCCAAATATAGTATAGTTTTACTGCTGTTTCTTAGATTGATTATGAATCCAATATCTGTTGTAGTTTACTCTGTGGCTGTTTAATATGTTGAATATGGATGGTGGATATAGTGAAGCTTACATGTATGGCTGTTTAACTGATTGATTAAACTAGTGAAGCTTACATGTATGACTGTTTAACTGATTGATTAAACTAGTGAAGCTTACATGTATGACAGGTTTAATTATGGGCCATGCCCTGGTATAGTTTACTTCTATGGCTGTGTACACTGGTTGACTATGGGTGATAGATCTACTTATGTTTGCATGTGTGAATGTTTAAATGGTCGATCGTGGGTCATTTCCGGTATAGTTTACTCGTGTAACTGTTTAATAGTAGAAGAATAGATCATTATCTTTTGCAGATTCCTTATGTTACAGTTTAGGCATGCCACTCTGTTCTTCCCTTGTATTAGAGGTGCTGTTCTCAATTTTGTTTTATGTTTATATCAATTCTTACTGAGAGAAGATGCTTGAGTAAATTACCGGACAGCGATGGGGCGTGGGGTAACACACGTGCTTGCTACCCGAATGGTCAAAATGTCCAAATCATTATCATTGAGACAGGGTTGTTTTGCCGGGCCTTTCAGTTAGCCAAGCCTAAATAATGTAGTAGAAAAAGTCATGGGAAATTTAGGCGACTAATTTATCTATAAAAGGTTGAAAATATTTGTTTTAAAAAAAAACCTAAAACCACGTCTAAGAAAACCAATACACCAGGCGTTGGGGACGGTGTTTTTGCCGTTTCAGTGATTTGAGATGAATTATGACCATATTCCATAGTTGTGGATTTCAAGTTGAACGATAGACATGACCAGTGAGGACACGTTTACTTACTGGTGCCCAGGTGGTAATGTTCTTAGTACACTTGTTTTTATAGCACAGCCCATGCGCTATTGGAGGTGACAGGCTTGATTCCCGGCACGGTAGCTATAGCTTTATGTTTTTATGTTGTCTTGTGTGTCCTTCTATCTCTCTACTTCTTTTTATGAGCGCCGATTAATGCATTGTCTGTTTGTTAATTTTACATTTATCTATAAAATGCATTTTCTAAACATGACAAAAGTGGGAAAACTTGTATTTATATCACAAGGAACAGTGGTATATTTACGACAGCATTCGCTGGATATTCAGTTTTTAAGCTTCTTCTCTTCTTTTGTTCGCCTTAAATATGTTGTTTATATCAGCAGTTTTATCTCTTGGATAAATTTCACTGTCATTGTTAGTTCATTCAGTGGTCCCTAGAGTTTACGTTCCACTGTTGTTCTTTCTGGCCAAAAGGTTTGCCTTAATGTGTCAAATTCGGTGCAGTCCTGGAGTACATGCTCTGCTGTCTGGGGCACATTTCCACGGGTGCACATGGCTGATACACCTATCTTGAATTTTGTGTACATGTGGTTACGTAATCGGGTGTGCCCTGTTCTGAGGCGGAAGATAATGACTTGTTCCGGTCTGTCCATAATAAAATAATCGTCTTGTGCTGGGGCTGGTGGTTTCCTGATCGATTTAATGATTCTTTTCTTTTGGTGGTATGTGACTGGTACATCCGGCTGCTCTTTTGTTGCACCTTCCCCTGCCAGTTGATCAGCTTTTTCATTTCCAGGCACTCCACAATAAGACGTTATACACTGCATTACGACTCTTCGCCGAAGGCTGAGTTGTGTCACCAGTGTTTGCAATTCTGGTAGTTTCCTAGACTGAATTGCTTTAAGTACTGATTTAGCATCTGTCAGCATTACCACATACCGTGAGCCAAGATTGGTATTTAGCAGTTTCTCTGTTGCTATATTGATAGCTTGAGTTACTGCTTCATAGTTATGGCAGTATTTCCCGGTTGGTACGCTGGACTTATCCCTAGTACCATCTGAGGAATTCGATGTACACTCCAGCACCACCAATTCTAACTGCACTTTCTTCGGACCCATCTGTATAGACTCTGACCCATTGTTCTTGTGGGTATTCTTCATCAATATAACTGAGGGTGGCCATTTTGCGTTGTACACTATCTTGCTCTTTCTTGTCAAATATCCCTTTCACGTTTGTCTGGATTTGTACCGTTAGTTTACATTTTTCTCTCCATGGGGTTTGTTCCGGAATACTTTTAAGTGAGCAACCAATTTCTGGAAGGTCAGGAGTTTGTCTACATATTCTTATAAAGCTGCTTCTTTTGAACCGTCCCAAGGCTAGGTTCTAAAATCTGTTTTCCATCGGGTGATCTGGCATACTGAGGAACTTTCCAGCTTGTATTTGCAACTTTGTATCTCTGCGTTCTCTCATTGCCTGTGTTTTCCCAGCTTTCTCCATTTCTAATATGGGTGTTGATTTCATCCCTCCTGTGATGACTCTGAGCGCTTGATTTTGCACTTTGTCCAACTTCTTTAATGTGGTACTAGATGCTGAACACCATGCAGTTGACCCATATTCCGAGTGTGGAAGTATGCTCTGCTTGTATACTTTATTGAGTATTTTCCCATCGGCTCCCCATGTGGTTCCACTTAGTTTTCTTGGTATTGCTGTCTTCCTCTTGGCTTTGGTTGCTGCCTTGTTGATATGTTTTCTCCATTTCAATCTGTCATCAAAAGTGACTCCTAGGCATGTGGGCTCTTTATCATCTCATAGGGGTATTGCGTTTATTTTTATGATGCCCGCTTTTTGCTTTGCGGAGATGGTGAAGAGTGTGGTGCTACATTTGTCTGTGTTGATGCTGACACACTATCTATTCGCCCATGCCTCAAGTGCATTTGTAGCCCGCTGTAGTGTTCTTGTGGCTATCGTTGCATGTTCATTGGTGCACCACAGTACCATGTCGTCGGCATACATTGCCATTTTGATTCCATTTGGTATCTCAGCAACCAGATCGTTGATAAATAAAAGGAAAAGTGTGGGCGACAGGACACCACCTTGAGGGACGCCTTGTCGCAGTATAACTTTTTTACTTTTAAAACCATCTACCTGTATCTCTTCTGTTATGTAGATATGCTTTAATCCAATTGTACATTTTTCCATTTATTTTATAGTTTCTCAGTTTCTTAAAAAGCTCTTCCTTCCAAACCTCATCAAAAGCTTTCCTTAAATCTATCCATGCCACGAGTACCAGTTTCTTATCTTGAAAAGCATCCTCTATTTCTTGGGAGAGGTATGTTGTCTGGTCTTCCGTAGAGTAGAACTTTCTAAAGCCCGCCTGCTGTGGTGTAATGATGTTTTCACTTTCAATGTACCATTGTAGTCTGAGGTTGGTGATGCGCTCCATTGTTTTACAGAGACAGCTTGTGAGGCTGATCGGTCTGTAGTTGGAGGTATTAGAACTGTCTTTCCCAGGCTTTATGAGGGGTATCATAATTGCCTCTCTCCAGATCTGTGGAACATTCCCTGTTGCCCAGCAAGCATTAAATATCTGTTAAAGTTTTGTTTTGGCTACTGTTCCTAAGTTTCTGATCATTTCGTTAGATATACCATTTGCTCCTGGTGACTTCCGCATTTTCAGGTTTGAAATGGCCAACTCCAGGTTATTAAGTGTAATTGGCACCCCTAGCGCCTCTGATGTTATTTCTTTCTGACTTCTAAATTGTGTTTTTTCTCTGAACTGATTTCAATGTCGTTATCTAAAGCAAAAGTGTCCGCAAATAGGTTGGCTGCCTCTTTTCCTTTGACCGTGTTTCCATCATTCGGCGGCGTGATCTTTGAGTTCCACCGTGTGTCCTCATCATTAATTTGTTTCACAGGCTTCCATAACTTTCTTGTGTCTTTTTCAAAGGTCAGCGACCTTGTTTTCTCCTGCCAGCTTTCCCTTCTAACCTGCAGCTTTGCCCTTATAAATTTTGCATTTGCATGCTGGTAGTATTTGTGATGTTCTTGTTTTGGCCTGGTCTCTGCTATCTTTGTGGATGTTTCTACTTCGTTATGTAAATTTTCTAGCTCATTACTCTGGTATGGCTTATAATGCTTACGGGCACCTCTTGGTATTGATTCTCCTGCTGCCTTTAGTAGGCATTTGTTAAATTCTTTAACTACTTTGTTTATTTCCTGGTCTACGATGAGACTTCTAAGCAGTATACTGGTACGGTGCTTGAACATTGTCCTGTCCAGTCAGCCTTCTTGTAGTTCCACCTTGGCAGCGTAATAGTTTCTCTGACCTTCTCATTTTCTTCATTCAGGAAGACCGGTCGATGGTCACTGCCTCCCAGTTGATTTCCAACAACTCGTTTAATGTTCCATTCCAGATCTGGAGAGTGAAATGCTAGGTCTGGGGTAGTAGTGGTGTGCCACCACCTCGAGTAGAATGTGGGTGATTCAGCTGGCCTATTAATCAAAACAAGACTGTTCTCATCCTGCCACTCTTCCAGTTTCTCTCCTCTATGGTCTATATGGTCATACCCCCAGCTTTGGGAGTGGCTGTTAAAGTCTCCACATTGAATCATCTTTTCTTCCACTTGGTATTGTGTCAAATGCCTGGGGACGATCACTTATTGTAGAAAATACGTGCTTTTTGGCTGAAGTGCTATAGAAAGATTATCGCAATTCAATGGCCAAAGAAGAAAAGAAATACAGACATCATAAAGGATCTCAACATCAAGGAAAACTCGCTAATAAACAACATCTTGTCTTGGAAACTGAAATATTTTGATCAATTGAGCGAAACGGCAGATTAAATTAATAATAATAATATTATTAATAATAATAATAACAATAATAATAATAATAATAATAATAGCAGAAGGCATGGTATCAGGAAGGAGGTACAGGGGCCGACCAACAAGAAGATGGGCACAGCGTATAAGTGACTTCTTGGTTCTGAGAGTGCACAATCCGGAGGAGATAGCGAGAGACCGAGTTTTTTCAGGCGGACCACCATAGGAGCGACGTTCTGTAAAGGACCTGCTACACGATGGTGAGGTTATGACTATGAGCCTTCATTGAAGAAAACCAGATTTCAATCTCTACTAGCCAAGCGTACCTTAATCCTTACGGTCAACATCTCCCGTCTATATATATATATATATATATCTCAATAAACGATTTTAAGAAAAAAAAAGACAGTAAAGTTAGCTTTAGGAAACGTGGACAAGGAGTTGAAAGAGGGGGAAATCTTACAGCTGTTTCAAAGGACAGACAAAAATATGTAAAAGACTAAATTGTCAATGTAAATGGACGGAAGGCAACTGATCAGACGCATAATAAATAGAGAGAGAGAGAAAGAGAGAGAGAGAGAGAGAGAGAGAGAGAGAGAGAGAGAGAGAGAGAGAGAGAGAGAGAGAGAGAGTCTTCTGGCTTGACCATGTTTAAAAAAAATTTAAAAAATCTAATAAGTGGAAAGATCAGGACCGTGTCGTGATAAGATATAGAGAGCCGTCGCACCGGTGGCACCGTATTTTTGAACTTTTGATCAGATAGCCCGAAGAAATGTTTTGTTTTTGTTTCAATCTATCACTCGTCACTCCTAAACTGCTGAGGCGTCAATTATCACAAAAGTCAACTGCACTTGTTACTTGTTGATAGTTCTGCTTTGAGATTACAATTATTGACCATATTAGTTTTTAATGTTAGTTTTTCTCCAGAAATGGCGGGGTGCTGTGCTGTATTTAAAACAAGGGCGGCATTATTGTTTTGTAAAGGGCGGCAATTCGAAGATTTGCATCATACTGAGAACATCTACAGCATGGCCCTGGACAGATCAGTGGAAAAAAAAAGAAATAGTCTTCTTCTTGTGTCAGTAACAGGATCTGCCGCTAGGTGTCGTAGTTCATCGGATGATCGGCAACCGAGCCAGGGCGCGCTCGGTCGCGTGATATGCCGTGATGTAATGCAGTCTCAATGGCAGTGTGTCAGTGACTCCTTCAATCCATCCTCTTCTCGGTCTTCTCCTGCCACTTGATGTTTCGATTTTCAGGTTGTAAGTCCTTGCTGCTGGCATCGTGGATTTCGAACGAACGAACTAACGGAAGAATTTTCAAAGGGTCACAAATGTTCTCAATCGATCTTTTCTGGATCCTCATCTTAGCAGCCGGTTCAGAATTTCAAATCGAGTCGTACCAGCAGTCTGATTATATGTCCATCTTGCCTCTCTGAATGTTGAGTGTGGGTCAGATCCACTGGTCGCTCCTCGCTGGACAAGTCTCACTAAACAGTGAAACTCTGCCCTTTTACATTGCCCAATCGCCTCTAAAGGGTCTTGGTAAATTTTGTTATGCATCAATTTACCACCAAGTATTGCGAGCCATGCATGCTTAAAAAAAACCTATGTCCAGTGTGGGTCAGTTTTTCGATACCGGGTAGTTTTTTGGCCGAAACTGTCAACGCGGCATACATCGCTTCCTGTCTAAAGGGATAACGCACACACTCAAAATCGTGCGATACTCTTGCTAATGCTACTTTTCCTGAAGTTGAAAACAGATATACACAAATAAACATACACACAATCGCACATACACTCGCACACACACGCACAATCATACACATAAACAGGCACACAAATCTGAGTACCCCCTACCACACACCGATCTGAGTACCCCCTACCACACACAAATCTGAGTACCCCCTACCACACACCAATCTGAGTACCCCCTACCACACACCGATCTGAGTACCCCCCACCACACACAAATCTGAGTACCCCCTACCACACACCAATCTGAGTACCCCCTACCACACACCAATCTGAGTTACCCCTACCACACACCGTTCTGAGTTACCCCTACCACACACCGTTCTGAGTTACCCCTACCACACACCGTTCTGACAGATGGATAGCTTCGTAAAACAGGACTAAGCCTCGACGTGTGCCTGCAGAAACTTTTCTAGAAGAGTTCTATCACCAGCGGTAAGTGAAAACGAAATACAGCCACCCGTCGTTGAAGAAGTACTGAAACTATTCAGTTATGAGATGCCGCGATGATCAGCGGAGATCCGCGCCAGAGACAAGGACCGTATGTATCCGGTGTAGACGGGAGAGAAAAAAAGCAATCTGATGTTTTCAAAATGCCAGACGGGCAGTCGTAAAGTTAACAGCATGTTGCGTGCTCCATAATGGAGCAGAAAATGTGCTAGGCTAAGAAAGTTTTGATTGCGGGTTGCAGCTATTGTATATTAGGTATGCGGTTGAAACCCAACACACCAGCTTCATTTTAATAGTTGAATGTTGGGGGGGGGGGGGGGCGGTCGTTAGACACGCATATGTTTTTAACTTACAGGTTCTGAAATCTCGGTGTTTTCCACACGGACTATGCGTTTTCTTATTATGTCTGCTAGTTTAAACGTACAATTACCATGAGCTTAAAATATCCACGAATGTAAATACCAATTGTATATATATATATATATATATTAATCAATGAGGTGCCATCTCCACATTGAAGGATGACTGCAGTGGATCCAGAGAACCGTCTGTAATTCTTTGTTGTACATTTTTTTTCAGACTGCAGCTGATCCATTTCTTGACTTTAACCGCCATCATTGCAGCACTTTACCACTTGTCTGTTGTTGTTGTTGTTTTTTTTTTTTTAAAAGATTTTTTTTTTTTTTTTTTTTTACTTTTGATGGTTTTATGAGAGTATTGTGTATTTTCTGTGGCAAAAATATTTTACTTGTTTTTCCTATTTTTAAAGTCATTTTTCAATTTTCTTTCCAATCCCAGTGTCTCTCTCTGTATTTGTTTTCTTGTCCATGAAATACGACTTATTCTTCTGCATATATACATAGTTCCAGGGCCTCAGTTTGACCATAGTTCTAGGGCCTCAGTTTGACCATAGTTCCAGAGCCTGAATTCGACCATAGTTCCAGAGCCTCAGTTTGACCATAGTTCTAGAGCCTCAGTTTGACCATAGTTCTAGGGCCTCAGTTTGACCATAGTTCCAGAGCCTCAGTTTGACCATAGTTCTAGGGCCTCAGTTTGACCATAGTTCCAGAGCCTCAGTTTGACCATAGTTCCAGAGCCTCAGTTCGACCATAGTTCCAGAGCCTCAATTAGACCATAGTTCGAGGGCCTCAGTTGGACTAAATCTGTAAAACGAACTTGCACGCAAAACTCAAGTTCTGGAATAAGACTAAATTGCAGAAGTGGACGTAACACCAAAATGTTACGTCAGAGTTTACAGGTGGTAAACACAAGAAGAAACCAACTTTGTCTCTCTGCATGTTGATATTTTTCTCATATTATAAGGAATATTTTGGGCCATTTATACTCTTTTCTTATGTGTGTGTGTGTGTGTGTGTGTGTGTGTGTGTGTGTGTGTGCTTGCGCTCGTGCGTGTGTGTGTGTGCGTGTATGGGTGGGTCGGTGGGTGTGCGAGTGTGCGAAGTATGTGTGTGTGTGCGCGTGCGTGCGTGCGTGGGCTGGCGGGCGGGTGGGTGCGTGGGTGGGTGTGTGTGTGTGTGTGTGTGTGTGCGTGCGTGCGTGCGTGCGCGTATGCGTGTGCGTGAGTGAGTGAGTGAGTGAGTGAGTGAGTGAGTGAGTGAGTGAGTGAGTGAGTGAGTGAGTGAGTGAGTGAGTGAGTGAGTGAGTGAGTGAGTGAGTGAGTGAGTGCCATAACATGTAAGTCAATGTTTAAGATAGTAGAAACATGTGAATTGCGTTATGCCTGTTTCAAATATGCACCTAACTGAGTCTGACCAATCCAATTTGAAGAAGTTAAAAATAAGAAAGGGACAGAATGTAGGTAGTTGGCAAAAAAAAAAAAGTAACAAAGTACAAACTAAACTATGAATACATGATATAACAAAATAAAGTTCACCAAGTGCACAATGATGCAGTTGTTGACGACAAAATAAACAAACGAAGTTACGTATTTTGTACGCTTTCTTCCCTGTCTCCCCACTTGAGGATCCATTTTGTACTGAACGAAACGCTAAGTAGTTTATTCAGCCCCACTACATACCGACTGAGATCTGTAAGAGATAAAAGCAAGTGAAAATTGAGCAGAATCATTGGGAAGATAACATCAGGGACTTGTATCAGTGCCTGCCAGCGAAATTAGCCCTAGCCATTTGTAAATGACGTTTCAAAGTTATAATTAACAATTTGTACTATATAGACTAGCAGTTCATGCGCCTCTCCTTCTATGTCTCTGCATTTCTCTCTCACATATCTGTCTATCTATCTATCTATCTATCTATCTATCTATCTATCTATCTATCTATCTATCTATCTATCTATCTATCTATCTATCTATCTATCTATCTATCTATCTATCTATCTATCTATCTATCTATCTATCTATCTATCTATCTATCTATCTATCTATCTATCTATCTATCTATCTATCTATCTATCTATCTATCTATCTATCTATCTATCTATCTATCTATCTATCTATCTATCTATCTATCTATCTATCTATCTATCTATCTATCTATCTATCTATCTATCTATCTATCTATCTATCTA
This sequence comes from Candidula unifasciata, assembly GCA_905116865.2. NCBI lineage: Eukaryota > Metazoa > Mollusca > Gastropoda > Stylommatophora > Geomitridae > Candidula > Candidula unifasciata. The sequence goes on from CAJHNH020005203.1 coordinate 11,021, forward strand.
TCTATCTATCTATCTATCTATCTATCTATCTATCTGTCTGTCTGTCTGTCTGTCTGTCTGTCTGTCTGTCTGTCTGTCTGTCTGTCTGTCTGTCTGTCTGTCTATCTATCTATCTATCTATCTATCTATCTATCTATCTATCTATCTATCTATCTATCTATCTATCTATCTATCTATCTATCTATCTATCTATCTATCTATCTATCTATCTATCTCTGTCTGTCTGTCTGTCTGTCTGTCTGTCTGTCTGTCTGTCTGTCTGTCTGTCTGTCTGTCTGTCTGTCTGTCTGTCTGTCTGTCTGTCTGTCTGTCTGTCTGTCTGTCTGTCTGTCTGTCTGTCTGTCTGTCTGTCTGTCTGTCTGTCTGTCTGTCTGTCTGTCTGTCTGTCTGTCTGTCTGTCTGTCTGTCTGTCTGTCTAATCTATCTAATCTAATCTATCTAATCTAATCTATCTAATCTATCTATCTATCTATCTATCTATCTATCTATCTATCTATCTATCTATCTATCTATCTATCTATCTATCTATCTATCTATCTATCTATCTATCTATCTATCTATCTATCTATCTATCTATCTATCTATCTATCTATCTATCTATCTATCTATCTATCTATCTATCTATCTATCTATCTATCTATCGAATCGAATCGAATCGAATCGAATCGAATCGAATCGAATCGAATCGAATCGAATCGAATCGAATCGAATCGAATCGAATCGAATCGTATCGTATCGTATCGTATCGTATCTTATCTTATCTTATCTTATCTTATCTTATCTTATCTTATCTTATCTTATCTTATCTTATCTTATCTTATCTGATCTGATCTGATCTGATCTGATCTGATCTGATCTGATCTGATCTGATCTGATCTGATCTGATCTGATCTGATCTGATCTGATCTGATCTGATCTGATCTGATCTGATCTGATCTGATCTGATCTGATCTGATCTGATCTGATCTGATCTGATCTGATCTGATCTGATCTGATCTGATCTAATCTAATCTAATCTAATCTAATCTAATCTAATCTAATCTAATCTAATCTAATCTAATCTAATCTAATCTAATCTAATCTAATCTAATCTAATCTAATCTAATCTAATCTAATCTAATCTAATCTAATCTAATCTAATCTAATCTAATCCAATCCAATCCTATCCAACCCTATCCAACCCTATCTAATCCTATCTAATTCTAATCTATCTAATCTAATCTAATCTATCTAATCTAATCTAATCTTATCTATCTATCTATCTATCTATCTATCTATCTATCTATCTATCTATCTATCTATCTATCTATCTATCTATCTATCTATCTATCTATCTATCTATCTATCTATCTATCTATCTATCTATCTATCTATCTATCTATCTATCTATCTATCTATCTATCTATCTATCTGTCTGTCTATCTATCTATCTATCTATCTATCTATCTATCTATCTATCTATCTGTCTGTCTATCTATCTATCTATCTATCTATCTATCTATCTATCTATCTATCTATCTATCTATCTATCTATCTATCTATCTATCTGCTGGCTGTCTGTCTGTCTGTCGGTCGGTCGGTCGGTCGGTCGGTCGGTCGGTCGGTCGGTCGGTCGGTCGGTCGGTCGGTCGGTCGGTCGGTCGGTCGGTCGGTCGGATGGGCGTGCGGGCGGGCGGGCGGGCGGGCGGTCGGGCGGGCGGGTGGGCGGGCGGGCGGTCGGTCGGTCTGTCGGTCTGTCGGTCTGTCGGTCTGTCGGTCTGTCGGTCTGTCTGGCTGGCTGGCTGTCGGTCTGTCTGGCTGGCTGGCTGTCTACCTTTCTGTATGTCTGTCTTTCATTCTGTATGTATGTATGTCTGTCTGTCTGTCCTTGAAACTGCGATGCAATATTTGCGACTTTCGACTCAAAAGTCTGGTTTTTGCAAGCCCGTAATTAGTCTCCTTTTACGACATCTCTTTCCTGCCCCTTTCCCCTTTCTGCCTGCCCGCTTGCTTGCCTGACTGTCTGTGTGTCTGTCTGTCTGTATATATATATATATATATATATATATATATATATATATATATATATATATATATATATATATATATATATATATATATACATATATATATATATATCTGTCTCTCTGTCTGTTTGTCGTGTGTCCGTCCGTCCATCCATCTATCCATCCATCCATCCATCCATCCATTCATCTGTCGCTCCGTTCGTAAGTCCGTAGGTAAGTCCATCAGTCTGTATTTCAGTATGTCTGTCTATCCATCTATCAGAAGCACTGACCTGGGAAACAAATACATAGAGGAAGCCTGCATGTGTAAGAGACACTCTGCTGGGAAGGATGATGTACGACGTAGGCTGAGGAGAGACTAAACCTGAAAAAATGAATTAAAGAGCCTGTTTGAAACGAAAAAACAGGATATAAAGAACCAGAAGGTGTCCTAAAGAAAATCTATGACCGACAAAGAAAAAGATTAGACATTTCAGACTGGAACCTATACACACTTCCATGAAGATTCTCTATTTCCGTAAACTCCATGCCCTGCGGAGTTGGTAATCATGTCTTATCCACAACCATCTGTCTGGCGTACTTTCGGGGAATTCTGACACAGAGGTTCTTCTACGACATGACGTTAAAGCAGGTTACGGAATCTACATAGGTTATCCCGATGGATCTGCTGAAGAGATTTTTGATGCATGCGGGGAATTCTGTTCAAACTATGAAGCTGAAATAATTGCACTGGAAACAGCAGTATACCACCTAAAGACTGTAATGGATGTTTACCCCTCAAAGGTCCAAAATATTGTCATCTTCACAGATTCAATGTCTGCCCTTCAAGCTCTGGAGGGCAATGAACACTGCAGAACTGACATAGCCAAGATAATCCTGGATGCCGATCAGCTTATTACCTCATACAACATCAGAATAGTGATGCAGTGGATTCCAGGTCACTCCGGCACACCAGGTAATGACAGAGCTGACAGATTGGCAAAGAAAGGAGCAACACAAGAACAACCACCTACAGCGACAACCCTCCAGACAGCAAAAACACTGATAAGAGCTATAAACAAAGAGACTTGGTTGAACAGATGGGCCATGGGAGACACTGGAAGAGAGGTTTATAGACATATGTCTGGCCCTGATCCTAATGACAGCATTAACCATCTAACAAGAAGGGACCAGGCCACCATCTTCAGACTTAGAACGCAACATACTCCACTCAATGGACACCTAAACAGAATACAGCCACAACACTCCCCAGAGTGCCAGCTATGTAACTACCCCTACGAAACTGTTGAACACCATCTCTTTGAGTGCCCAAAACTCAGTGAGACAAGAAGAACGCTACTCCCTCCGAGACCAGACAAGTGGAACACCTTGTACGGAGGAAAAGAACAGCTTGTGAAAACATGCAAATTCCACTACATGGCATTGGGCCAAAGGGCGAAAGCTCATGCGCCGCTGGATCGATAACAACAACAATAAAAAACAACATGACGTTAAACCGTCCAGCATCTTCTCACTCGGTTCCCCTGTCTCTCTTATGCCCAAACTTTCCCATCGTCACAATGTACTCCAGTTTTCTCCTTCTCGTGACATTGCCATCAAATGAAGATTGTTCTGATATGGGCAATACGTTCTCTTCCCCAGTTAGTTGCTATGACTACTTATGAGGTACATATACTGCGCCTCAACTGTAACGTTGGTTTTTTTTTCACACAGGGATTCCCTGTGAAAGAATGTGAGGGGGAAACCTCGAGATACGACGCCAGATCAACAATAGCGTGTATTCTGAATGTGAGGAAAGAGGACTAAGAGGTACTGAGTGCGAACGAGAGAATACTAGTGATGTCTGAACAATGCTAATGCTGGAGAGTTCACCGAGGAGACAATATCACACCTGTGTCAATAAGAACAAACCCCTAAATGTTTTTCTTATTTATTGTCTGCGCTCTTGTATCATACTGTAAGTAAAGTAAAGGACCTCTTTCCACGCCTTCAAGCATATTGGGTCTACAAGGCTAGATATCTAAGGTTTTTTAACAAAGGATCAACATCATGGCACACGTGTAGTAACCCATAAGTGCTCCGTTTTTCTTCTAACTCAAGTCTGAGTCCTAGGAAGATCAGCAGAGTGCACAGACTCTGTAGCACCGGCGAGGATCCTGAAACACTTTGGGTAGATTTTCAACTCAAAATTTTGCCCGGGCCTCACCGTGAGGCTACTTTATTTTGGAATTTCAATTGCCAGGCGGTTTTTTTTTTTTTACATGCGCAAAAAATTAAAATTACGATAGTGATAATACGATGAGAATAGTAATAACTATTGTTTATTTATGTTTAGGGAATATGTGATTATAGTTTTCAAAGATTAGGTTAACTAAAAAATGTACATCATTTGTTCGTCTATGGTATGTAATAAATTCTTCTCAAACCACGCGAAAACAAGCAAAGAAGAAAGCAAGGGAAAGAAGAGAATCTCATATATTCTACAAAATCGTGTTACTGAAAACTATATATTAATTAGGTAACACACAATGTATTGACCGGCCCTTTTAAAAAGACGTAGAAAGATAGAAGAACACACTAGACAACATAAAAATCGAAAGCTATAGTTACCGTGCCGGAAATCGAACCTGTCTCCTCAAGACAGCGTGTGCGCCTCGCTATGGAAACAAGTACACTAAGAACGTGGTCAGCTAGGCACCCCTCAAAAAATATGTCCAACTTGCCATGTCTATTGTATAGCTTACAATCCACAACTATGGAATACGGACATAATTCATTTCAATTAATAAAATGGCACCATACATAAATTTATTTTAACGAAACATAGGTCGAATAACATGCACAGCAACAATTTACGAACACAGTAGATCTTAATGCTTTGTCTAGAATACACAAACATTTAGGAAAGCTATTTGATTGGTAGGTTCCAGAGTTCGAAATGGTATGATCAGAGAGACTGTAGGAACAGCAACATGCAGCAAATTCAATGAGAAACAAAACATAAATGGTTTAGCCATGTACGAAGAATGCAGCCAGAACAACTACCAACTCATGCGCCACACATAAACAAGATTTGAAGTGAAAGTAAGAGGCTGCCCTAAGAGGATACGGATTGATGATATTAAAGAGCTTTTACATCGACACAGAATGTTAATAGTCATTGCTGCCCATCAAGCAATGGATAACAAACTTTTACTACTGACAATGTCTAACGTGGAAAATTGGAAATTTGTGATGGTGATGATGATGATGATGATCATCATCATCATCATCATCATCATCATCATCATTATCATCCATTTCCTAAAAAGCGATCGATTTCAGACCCGTAATGGTCACAAAATACAAATGCATTACACTTCGAATGCACCAAGCACCAAGTCACCACGGGGTCTGCATTCTTTTAAGAAATTTCTAACTACATACACCAGAGCAGCTAGTTTTTTTTTTTTTTCTGTGTAATATTTTTATGGTATAATCAAGTCCACAGGAGGTCGGCAGAGTCTAAGGTGGAGCACTGGAACTCATGGCGCACTCTGCAGCGGAGCACGGCTCCACCTGTGACCTTTAAGTTATGACAAGGAAATCCTGCTCTTTAAGATTTTCTGTTCTTTTCAAAAATCTTTCCAGCACGTGTCTACAGGAAGCTGGTTCTGCACAGTGTCAGTTAGTTGCTTTAAGTCTGGCAGTGAATGCACTCTCATTCTGCACATCAAAGCCGTCTGGTAGTAAATGTATGGCCACGTGCAAGGCTGGTATTTAGAATTAGATTTGAAGTTTTCCGTCTGCTTCTGTTTATTTTCTAATTCGAGGTTCTTGATGTGGAGAAACTACGAATTTTGTTTACATTGCCTGTCAAAGACTCACTGGTTATTATTATGATGATTATTTTTTTTTTTTTTTTTTCATTTAAAGGTGAAATGAGGATTTTTCTAATTTGAACACACACACACACACACACACACACACACACACACACACACACACACACACACATTCACATAAAGGCAAACAAAGACAGAGATGCAGATTTATAGTCTGGTAGATATGTGGACCGACAGACAAACAGACCGACGGACAGACAGACAAAAAGATGGACGGACGGACTGACCGACCGACCGACCGACCGAATGACCGAGGAACCGACCGACCGACCGACAGAGGGAACGACTAACCGAAAGAGGTATTGACTGACAGAGGGACCGACCAACCGAAAGAGGTATTGACCGACAGAGGGACCGACCGACCCACCAATAGATAGTACATATACAGACAGGCAAAAACAGTAGCACGCAAATCCCAGAACTCACCTCATCTTACGCGAAGGGAAATAACACTGTTTACCCAGGGAACTCACAATCAATAAATTGAACACTCGACAATGTACACTAAGAACGAGAGTTGGGTGAAAGCTCAAGACATAAAAGTTATTCTGCTTAGATCCACTATTTGATCTTTTTTCTTGACATCGGAGAAAATGTGCCTTTCTTTCTATAAATATGAAGTATCTATCTATCTATCTGTTCATCCATCCGTCCGTCCGTCGGTCCATCCGTCGGTCAACCGTTAAGCCTGCCTGTCCAATAACCCGATTCACGCCAGTATTTTGAACATCAATGTCATTCACTGGATTATATGTTTATCACCGAGCTTGCCGTCCTTACTACCCATGAATTTACCGATACCCATTTCTAGGCAGGATCGGCCTTGGAGTAAAGTATATATAGATATATATGAAACAATAATGAGGATTCGATCTAGATTTTAACCCAATACCTTCAGGCCAACACATAAGGGCCCTCTGCTACGATTATGCGGCTACCGATGTGCACTCGGAGGATAATTATTGTTGGTAAGGTTTTCAAACGAAAAATGAATTTCAGTGGAAAGCTATTTGCGAACTATATTGCATCCATAAATTTTATTTCTGTCCCGCCTTGCTCAGTCTAGACACCGGATCAAAGGGATACATTTTTGTGAAGCTGAATTAAACATTTAGTGATCTTCAACTTGGTATTCGTGTTTCTTTGTGGAACTACTTAGTTAATAATACGACAGACAGAACCCAGCCCTGATATTGTGGGTGGCTCAAAGAACACAGGAAATTGTTATTTGCTTAGTCAGCTGGCAAATTATGAGCTGCGTTAAGAATTGACATCACAGCACTCGGGGCATTCACATGCATGCTCCGTTCTTATCTTCAGCAGCCATCGGAGAGTTCTAATACTGATGGTACCAGTCAAAATCTGGTTAGTTGTCCAACTTGCCTTTCGAGTGTAGTGAGCCGGCCAGACCCTCTGGTTACACCCAGATACCTCATTCTCTCGCAAATGATGACATGCTCGTGTATGTTTCTAGTTGTTTGTTGATTTTCAACTCATTTTCAGGGTAATAATGTCAGTTGTCTGTTCTTTCTGAACTCATTGTCAGGGTAATTATTTCAGTCTCGGGATAAATCAGGCTTTAGTTTACACCGTATTCAACAGTATCATGTATCCCGATTTCTAACTACAGTTTTCATCACATAGCTTTAGCGGATCATATCGGACGCCATAATGAATTTTGTTTTAGTCGTAAGATCCATTGTTTGTTAGCCACGCTAATGCTTCCTTTATCAGAGGATTTTATGCCGGTCTGCGAGGTTTATTTTATAACTGAACCGAGATTATAGGTCAGATATGGGAGAAATAGTAGGAAAAGTAAAAAGATACAGTCAAACAAGTAAGAGATAAGACATATACAGTCAGAAAAGTAAGAAATAAGACACATACAGTCAGAAAAGTAAGAGATAAGACACATAATGTCAGAAAAGTAAGAGAGAAGATACATACAGTCAGAAAAGTAAGAGATAAGATACATACAGTCAGAAAAGAAAGAGACGAGACACATAGAGTCAGAAAAGTAGGTAATAAGACACACAGTCAGAAAAGTAAGACATAAGACACGTACAGTCAAAAAAGTAAGAGATAAGACACATACAGTCAGAAAAGTAAGATATAAGACACATACAGTCAGAAAAGTAAGAGATAAGACACATACAGTCAGACAAGAAAGAGATAAGACACATACAGTCAGAAAAGTGAGGGTATGACACGTACATTCAAAAAAGTAAGATATAAGACACATAGTCAGAAAAGTAAGAGATAAGACACATACAATCAGAAAAGTAAGAGATAAGACACATACAGTCAGACAAAAAAGAGATAAGACATATACAGTCAGAAAAGTAAGAGATAAGACACATACAGTCAGAAAAGAAAGAGATAAGACACATACAGTCAGAAAAGTAAGAGATAAGACACATACAGTCAGAAAAGTAAGAGATAAGACACATACAGTCAGAAAAGTAAGAGATAAGACACATACAGTCAGAAAAGCAAGAGATAAGACACATACAGTCAGAAAAGTAAGAGATAAGACAAAGACAGTCAGAAAAAAAGAGATAAAACACATACAGTCAGAAAAGTAAGAGATAAGACACATACAGTCAGAAAAGTAGGAGATAAGACATATACAGTCAGAAAAGTAAGAGATAAGACACATACAGTCAGAAAAGTAAGAGATAAGACACATACAGTCAGAAAAGTAAGAGATAAGACACATACAGTCAGAAAAGTAAGAGAAAAGACACATGCAGTCAGAAAAGTCAGAGATAAGACACATACAGTCAGAAAAGTCAGAGATAAGACACATACAGTCAGAAAAGTCAGAGATAAGATACATACAGTCCGAAAAGTAAGAGAAAAGACACATGCTGTCAGAAATGTTAGAGATAAGACACATACAGTCAGAAAAGTAAGAGATAAGACATATACAGTCAGAAAAGTAAGAGATAAGATACATACAGTCAGAAAAGTAAGAGATAAGACATATACAGTCAGAAAAGTAAAAGATAAGACATACAGTCAGAAAAGTAAGAGATAAGACACATACTGTCAGAAAAGTGAGAGATAAGACAGATACAGTCAGAAAAGTAAGAGATAAGACACATACTGTCAGAAAAGTGAGAGATAAGACACATACAGTCAGAGATAAGACATATACAGTCAGAAAAGTAAGAGATAAGACACATACAGTCAGAACAGTAAGAGATAAGACACATACAGTCAGAACAGTAAGAGATAAGACACATACAGTCAGAAAAATAAGAGATAAGACACATACAGTCAGAAAAGTAAGAGATAAGACACATACAGTCAGAAAAGTAGGAGATAAGACATATACAGTCAGAAATGTAAGAGATAAGTCACATACAGTCAGAAAAGTGAGTTATAAGACACATACAGTCAGAAAAGTTAGATAAGACACAAACAGTCAGAAAAGTAAGAGATAAGCCACATACAGTCAGAAATGTGAGTTATAAGACACATACAGTCAGAAAAGTCAGTTATAAGACACATACAGTCAGAAAAGTGAGTTATAAGACACATACAGTCAGAAAAGTAAGAGATAAGACACATACAGTCAGAAAAGTAAGAGATAAGACACATACAGTCAGAAAAGTAAGAGGTAAGACACATACAGTCAGAAAAGTAAGAGATAAGACACATACAGTCAGAAAAGTAAGAGATAAGACACATACAGTCAGAGAAGTAAGAGCTAAGACACATACAGTCAGACAAGAAACAGATAAGACACATACAGTCAGACAAGAAACAGATAAGACACAAACAGTCAGAAAAGTAAGAGATAAGACACATACAGTCAGAAAAAAAAAATTTTTAGCATATATCAGACAAGAAACAGATAAGTACACTTACAGTCAGAAGAGTAAGAGGACAGTACAAAAAAAACAAGAAATACAATCTCCACTGGGGGGTGGTTAGAAAGAAGTCTCCACTTTACAAGCTACTTTTTACTTGTAGTAGGGGGACAACTACAGTCAGAAAGGTTAAGAGATGCGATTCATGCTGTAGAGCAGTATTCCTCAACTTGGTAACTCCCTCGGCACACAAAAACAGGGGAACTTGTTTCGCGACACACATGACAGCTAACCAAACACAGAAACACACACACACACACACACACAAACAAGCAACAGTTCATTTGTTAAATCCAATGTCAAAAGATTACAATTTTCAGCTAAGGTAGTTAATATGAAAAACGAGTCTGTTCAGGGAAATAGGATGTTCTTTAGGTGTTAAACCTACAGACCGAGTTTCTTGCAGGCAGACCGTCATGAGAGCGACGTTCTGTGGAATAAGTGAGCTCCACTGTTGCGTACCTCAAAAATCTCTTGGCAGCTGGAAATAGGAAAGAGTAGCCTAATGGCGCTGGCCGGGCAAAATTTCGAGACTAAGATATACCCACAGTATTTCGGAATCTTCGCAGGTGCTACGGAGTTCGTGCACTGCGCTGAGATTCTTAGAAATCAGGCTTGAGTTAGAAGTAGAAAGGAGTACTTACGGGTCACTATCCCTTTGCTATGATGTTGGTCCGTTGCATAAACCAGACCAAGTGAGCGAATGATGTATAATGGGGTATGTCAATACCTGAATCCAGCTTGTCATTGAATGAACAAATGACGTATAATAGAGTGTGTTACTACGTTGATCCTGTCTGTCTTTGGATGAGCAGTTGACGTATAATGGTGTGTGTAGTACACTGATCCAGTTTGTCTTTGGAAGAACAACTGAAATATAATGGAGTTTGTTATACATTAATCCAGTCTGTCTTTGGATGAGCAGATGACGTATAATGGTGTGTGTAGTACACTGATCCAGTTTGTCTTTGGAAGAACAAATGAAATATAATGGAGTGTGTTACTACATTAATCCAGTCTGTCTTTGGATGAGCGAAGACTATAATGGAGTGCTATTACCTTAATCTAGTTTGCCTTTGGATAAAGAAATGACGTATAATGGAGTGTGTAGTGCAATGATCCAGTTTGTCTTTCGATGAACAGATAACTATAATGGAGTGCTATTACCTTGATCCAGTTTGTCTTTAGTCGAATAATGACGTTTAATGGAATGTGTTACTATCTTGATCCTGCTTGCCTTAAGATGAACAAATGACGTATAATAGGGTGTGATACCTACTTCTTTTCACTTTGTCTTTATATAAGTGTACTACCTTGATTCAGTTTGTCTTTATATGAACAAATGACGTATAATAAAGTGTTATTACATTGATCCTGTTTGTCTTTTAGACGAGAAATGACGTCAATAACAGCGTATTATTACCTTGATCCAGTTTGTCTTTAGATGGACAAATGACTATAACTGAGTGTTTTATTACCTTGATCCAGTTTGTCTTCAGATGAACAAATGACGTGTAATAGAAAGTGTTATTACCTTGATCTGGTTTATGTTTTTAGAAGAGCAAAAGACTATAATGGAGTGTGTTGTTACCTTGGTCCAGTTTGTCTTTAAACACGCAACATTTATCATGCCACTCGTAGAAGCTGTCTTCTTATACTTCTTCATAGTGTTCATCGTCTGTAAATTTCTGCGGAAAATGCTGATTGTTCGTCCACTTCTGGACTTTAAATTTGTTCCAGAACCTGAGCGTTGCATGCATATCTTTTTTACAGGTCAGGCTCATTTGTATGCAGACTGTTGGTTTCTTTCTCCTCAGGCAGATGCACTCCGACTTTATAGGAAACCCCCTAATTAGTAGAAGCTATTGATGTGTTGTTTAGGCACGTGGTATATTCCCCCCCCCCCTCCCCCCGAGTGCCTAGAAACCCACACGGGGAAACAAGACTATCAGTGTGTTTCGTTTCGATGTCTGTTTGAAAAGCATGCAGACGTTACAGAATAATCACTTGGGAACCGTGGACAGCCAGTTGGTGCTTTCCTAGCATACCTACAGGCCTAGCGGGAAGGAGTCGCGAAAAGGAAGGGGGGGGGGTATGGAACGAGGGGGGGGGGGGATTCTCCATAACAAAACGTTACTAACAACGTTTTAGTTTTCTTTGCAAATAACAACATGTCCTTTTGGGCCATGGGAGGCGGCTGGCAGGAGTCAAACACGTCAGTCACTTTGCGAGACTGGGGCAGATTGACGAGGTGAAGTTACCTCTAGACATAGCTGTCTATCTGGGCCAATACCTTGTACTTTTTAGCGAAGTCAGCCGCAACGATAATCACGAATCTAGATACGAAACTATGCGTGTACGTACAGACTACATGGTTATAGCTGTTATTCGTTGGCTCAACATTAGGAAGTAAATTAATTCAACCCAAACTATGACTAAGAAGATCAGTGGTCGAAAGGTAGGGGACTGCACAAATGCATCCGAACATCGTCATTTCCACCAAGTGTGTTGTCGACTGACGTGGGCGATCATACCTCTTCCTAAAACTACATGCATCAGATCATGCGTTCACCCCCTTCATGCCATGACAAAAGCCGGGATAGAATCTTCTCGCACTGTTTGTCTCTATATATTTTTTTCCCAAAGATCTTTTCAGTGGTCAGCATGTACTAATTTCCTTCTTCTCAGAACATGACCCATACACTCACAAAATGATAACTGTCTCTTTCTAATCATTTATCAACGAAACACAGAAGTTTTAGCATTCATCTAGTAGATTTGATGTTTGTATGGTAACCGGTGGGAGTTTGGCTGTCCATCATGCTTGTTCAACTTTGATCCACTTAACAGTTGTAGAGAACATCTTTACCGCTCGAATATGTCTCCACCCTGGTGGGATAGTAGAGCTTATGTTTCATCGAACCCAGGAATTATACACTACGGTAGTTCAGCCGCTGACCACAGGCCTCGGAACCTTTCAGCTTTGAGTCCCCTCTACCCCCACCTCCCCCCCCCCCCCCGCCCCTTTAAAACTTCGGCAGAAAACGTGTAAGCGTTCTCCCAAAACTCTTTATCGCTTGGCCTGCACTGAGAAAAAAACAATGCGTCACTTTCAGCATCATCACCGAAGGGGAGCTTTAGGTTATAATTGTGCCTAGGTTATGTGTGCGATTAAAAATGGTTTTGCATTACAAGCTACCAAAAACGACATCGTCTAGCGGACAACCAATGGGCGAGCCGGTCGATGATGAAACTAATTCGAAAAATCTGTTTTAAGTATGTTAAAGGCGTTGTTTACCTTTTTTTTTAGGCCATGTGTTTTCTATCAGGTTTTGACTGTCGGGGGAGCTCTGCGGTATGTGCTCAGGTGTTTCAGGTTCGGTTTTGACTGTCGGGAGAGCTCTGAGGGATGTGCTCAGGTGTTTCAGGTTCGGTTTTGACTGTCGGGAGAGCTCTGCGGGATGTGCTCAGGTGTTTCAGGTTCGGTTTTGACTGTCGGGAGAGCTCTGAGGGATGTGCTCAGGTGTTTCAGGTTTGGTTTTGGAAAATGATGTCGCCAACATAATCCCGGCCGCTTTTGCTTACTATGACAGTGCCTGGTACTCATTCAAGGCTGACTCGACCTGAGGGCACGGTCATTTTTAAGAAACGAACATCACCCACCGAGTACCGATTGGCCTATAAAATATAGGTCTAGCCCTATATGCCTAATCCGCCTGAAGGCTTGGAAA
>CAJHNH020005204.1:5000-24488 GCA_905116865.2 Candidula unifasciata
CCTTGTGGTCTGAGTTCAGGCTCAGGGGGTAGGCAGAAAATCCACATATTTTCCAGATATGGAACTAAGGCCGAAGAGTTGCGATATCTACAGTACAGAACCAAAGGGTTTACAACTCGTGGTTTCTGTGTTTTACCAAAAATACCCTAATGACCTCTAGATATTAGTTTTTATAAGGGTTAGTCACCCACTTGTTTAGATGGGAGAGAGGGGGATAAAATGTAAATATGTAACACTATAAACATTGACGGGAGCCGCCGTGGTGCAGCGTCTAGACGCTTGCCTGTGGGTCTGAAAGTCTTAGGGTCGGGTCTGACGGTGCCGGCCTTTTTTCACAAATGATTTTGGCTCCTAGAGTGATTTAGCCTTAAATAGGTACCAGGTATAGTCCTGGGAAGTAAAGGTGGCCAGTGTAGTGTTGACCACATCACCCACCCAGTCCCAATTGGTCTATAGAATGAAGGTCTACCCATATATGCCCAATATGCCTGAAGACGTGCATGAGGGTCCTTCGCTTTACTTGAGTAAATACTGACATCTGTTCTAAATGACATTTTCGTCCAGTCTGCTTTTATTTAACAAATAAAAAGTAGGAAAATATTTGCCGGAAAATTAAGGCATCAAATACGGCTGTCGTTTCGTGGACACAATACCCAGTAGAACATAAGAGACGGAATATGGTTTTGATGGAACAGGTAAGAACGATACTTGGTATGGGCCAAAATAAAAATCCGAAACTGTATCCCATGGTGTTTTTACTTTCTTTACTCCTAATACACTTACACTCCCACTAATGACTTTGCGCTGGTAGTTTCTTTCTCAAATTCCGTTATTGTATCATCATCATCATCAGGTGCCTTGCCGACTGGCGTGGGCGATCATGCCTCTCCATAATCTGCGATCTCCTGCAGCATGTATCAGTTCGGGTGCCGACACACCTCCATGCCATGCCACAAGACTGTCAAGCGTCTTCTCTCGTTGTCTTCCTCTATCCCTTTTTCCACAGATCTTTCCAGTGGTCACAACATGTTCTATTTTCCCTCTTCTCATAACATGGCCGAAAAATGACGACTGTCTCCTTCTGATGTCTGTGACTAGTTGTCTTCGAGCTCCCGCCTCTTTCAAAACCTCTTGGTTGCTCTTTTTGGCTGTCCAAGGTATTCTAAGCATTCTTCTGTAGAACCACATCTCTGAGGCATCTAAAAATTGTTTGTCCAGGATTCACATATTTTGAGGCATGATTACATCTCCCACTACGCTACACTGGGTTATTGTATACAACTTTAAAATGTATGTCCGGTCACTGGTCTGCATTGATGAGTTGCCCTATATATATTTAAGTTCCCTCCTATCAGCTATCCAGTCTTTGCTAGTTGTGTCACTAACATTAACATATACTTTATTGCTACAACCCATTTCATATCTAAACGCTCAAAATCACTAGAGATGGACACTGCAAGCTACAAAATAGCCAACTATATCCACGTAGCTGTATACAAAATATATTAGCAATGTATAAGGAAGCGTTGCCCCTCTACATATTCAGTAGATTAATAACTTTCAACGCTGTAGATACCATTTGTAAGCTAGAAAATGGCTAACTACATTCACGGAAACAATCGACAAAATATGTTAGTGTTGTACTATCTATCGTTGTCTAGACGTATTCTGTAAATTAATAAATCCTACCTCAACACTGCGGATAAATCCCTAGTACCAGATACTGTAAGGCAGAAGAATAATGTCCCGCTACATCCAGGGAAACTGCACACCATATGGTAGAAGTTGTCTAGCTACACGTTCATTCAGTGTGTCCACGCTGCTGTAAGATTGGCATTCCTGAGGACATTGTTGGACATGTTTGACTACTGGTTGGGTTAAAAGTGTGTGCTGGTTATAGCTTGCACGCTTCGTTTGTCAACTTCTTCACACTTCACTGCCCTTCAGGCGCAATCCTCAGGTAAAGTGACCGCTACACTGGGTTCTGTTAATTGTTGGTCGCGGTGTTAACAGAATAGATGGACACTGGTCGGTAGTTTTTACCTCCGGCTGTTTGCCACATTGGCAGGATTAGTCCATGAATTATTCCCCGAGGCCTCATGACGTCAATTCAAAGTCCCACAGGAAATAAATATAAGGTGTGTTATTATTAACCTAACAACAGACAAACTGGAAATTTGAAATGTAAGCCCTAACTAACAATTAAAAAAGTAGTGAAACAAAGAGAATTCTAACGTGGATGTCTTTTTTTTTTTTTTCATCATTCTTCCGATAAGTAATTATGTTGTGCCTGTTTACAACATAGCTCCGGAAATCTGCACCTTTCGGCCGACACATCTATCTTCATCGGTCATTTGTTCATCGAGTTAGCCCTCCCAGCAACATGGATAGTGTTTTGATAAGCTAATTCTAGATGTCGCGCATTAGCTGTCAACATCTTAACAGCTGCAAACGGTCAAAAAGTCGAATTAGGGCCGTGGAGATGGGGTATATACTGAAGAATAGGTCATATTTTTTAGAGCGGGGTGGGGGGGGGGGGGGGGGTGATCAACCAATCTAATACAGAAGTTATAGAGAGACGAAATTTGGTACTTAATTTATAACTTACCCCTGACGTCACGACAACGTCACGGGAGACATTCCCAATATATTCTAGGGTGTTCAGGTTGTAGTTTCTCGCGATTTATCTACAGCCAAGTTTAGGGTTAGGGTTAGCATTAGAAGACACTAGATTAACACTCCAAAAAAAGCACCACACATCAGCACACTTCCACCCCTTAAAAAAAATGGACTGTCAGGTCAGCTGTGGATTTCCCACGGGGATTTCGTGTTTGGGGTACGTTATAAATTAAGAACCCGAAATTTAAACAGAGTTGTAGTCGAATTTCTCTTAGAGTCAAATGAAATATTGCAGCCATGCTACAAGATATATTTTTTAAACAGAAACCGTACTGGGGGAACAAGAGGAAAACCACACACTTGGGAGGATAATACCACAGCAGTTTGAGTGTTGGGAGATCCCTTACAGCCAGCTTTAAGTGAAGAGGCGCCTTGTTGGCTGATTAATCTTCACGCTTCACTGTTGTTTAATCTCTATCCTGTGGCAAACTGACATCTAGACTACTTTCTGTGTATTGTTCGCTGTGGTTTCAACAGAATGACTGAACCCGTGGTTTTGCTTCAAGCAGTCGCCACCTTGTCAGGATCACTTAATAAATTCAGTTAACTGGTCAATGACAGTTTTATCTAAACCGAAAATGGACCACTCCACATGTGCTCCGTTCCTATACCAGCGAAAACCACACAGAATGCGCATCGATGTCCTTCGTGGAACAAATAAATTGAAACAGACTTCTGAGTCGGTACAGCCAATAGCAAACACATGCATTACATTGATTAGACTGGCTTCAAAGACGTGTCCCTGTAACACGGCACAATAAAATGCTCAGCACATGCTCCGACACTGTCAACTGTATGCTGACAACAGAGACGCAGTCCGGCCTGTTCCAAGCACAGTGAATAGAAAGCTGTATGGTACAGGTGGTGGTTGGAACCGCACGATAGCTTTCATAAAGGCTACCTGCCTTACTAAAATACATTTTTTGACAAAAGGATCGAAGACGAAGAAAGAAGCTTCAGAAATGCCAAGATAGTGTGCCATTAGAATCGCAGTTCATCATTGACACAAGCAGCATTTACAATAAATATGCGGCTGCACATTCAATATCACATAAGGCAGCACCAATTCAGAGGCAACAGGCCACTAGTCATTTTCTGAATCTGCAGTGCACAACACCCCACCCTGGGCACAATCTGTAAATCAATCAATCAGGTTCCGTCTCCTTAATGAAGATTGGCTGCAGAGAATCTTCAGCACTCTCTATCTATTATCCCGTTTTTACACTCCTGACAATCTCTTCATGTTATCCTTCCATTTGTATCGATGTCTGTCTCCTGCATGCTTGCTTTCAATCTGAAATATCTTGGAAAGTAAAGGCAGGTGACGTCATGTTGGCCACATCAACCAGCCAGTGCGGACTGGTCTACTGCCCCAAATGTTTTACACATTTTTTTTTTAATTCACCAGCTCACCTTTTCATTCCTTACCCCAAGAACCTCTGTATTTTACTGTTGTTGTATGTAGCCTTCTTGAGACAACATCTTATACTGCATATCCATCCATGTCTCCGAAGACTCAGTTACTGTCTAATTAAGTGCTCGTGTTCATCGTCCAGGTTTCTGTCCTATATTTTAGTATTGAATACACATACTATTTGGCAATTGCTAAATTTAATGTGTGTTTTTTTCCCGTCTGGATGCACACTGTGTCCGATTTTCCTATAACGTGAAAAGGGTCGGTTGTTTTACTTTACTATCTTTCATGTAACGGATGTGCACGCAACGCCCAGTTTCTGGACCAGGACTAGAGTCCAGAAGTGGACGAACAACCAGAACTTTACGCCGAATGTTCCATCCCGTAAACACGAAGAAGAACATAAAGAAACACTACCATGGACCCAATATAAACATCGCTGTATTACTAAAGTAATACTAGTCATCGCAGGTCATATATAGTCTGATAACAGTAGATTGTATCGTCTAAGAAAGTAGGTCAACCATGGCATATGACCTACAGGGGTACAAATAGCAAACATGCTTCATATTTAATATTTGTATTCTTTAGTAAGAGTATTTTGATTTGGTCAATGTTTGTCTGTTATAGGTTGTGAACGTAGTTTCACAAATCTGGTTCATAGTCAGTTGTAGGCGATATGGAAGCAGCCTGCCTTGTGGAGACTAAAAAAACAGTACGAGCAGGAACCGTTGATTGGTTAACTAGCCAACATAAGTTCGGAGTATGGCACTGACTCGAATGTACAAGTATTTCTTTCTCAAAGAGCTGAACAATGGAGTCTTGCAAGATACATACCGGCATACCTACCCACACCGAACTATAGGTGACTTTGTGGTGCCTCAATATAACTGTGCTATATGAAGCAAGGGTGCTGCGTGGTCTCGAAGCATGGTGTCGGCCTCCAGTGCTAGAGGTTCCGGGTTCAAGCCCCGGTAAAGGCTGGGATTCTTTTCACGAGGATTTCTAGAAATCCCCCCCCCCCCCCCCCCCTGGTCTCTGGATAGTAAGACCGGACGACCGTAAAAAAAATCACTTCGGCAGTTTGGAAATTGAAAATAGTAGCCTAACGACGCCGCCCGAGCAAAATTTTGAGCTAAAAATCTACCCTATGTATTTAAGGATCCTCGCCGGTGCAACAGAGTTCGTCCACTGCGCTGAGATTCTTCGGACTCAAGCTTGATTTTAAAGAAGAATGTAACACTTATGGGTTACATTCGTGCGCCATGATGTTGATCCGTTGAATACACATCAAACATAAATATTCAGTTCTCCTCTATGGAGCAGAAACCTGGAAACCAGGCAGATAGATGAAGAGCATACTCAGAGGTTTTGAGGGAAGACTTCACAGAAGATTGTTGGGATTCACGCAGGAAGATCAAATCAGCAATTCTAGATTACAACAAATGAGACTTAGAAGATAAAAAAAAGGAATAAAAATAAAAGAAGATGGAGGTGGATTAGACACGTCCCCAGATTGAAGAGAGAGAGAGAGAGAGAGAGAGAGAGAGAGAGAGAGAGAGAGAGAGAGAGAGAGAGAGAGAGAGAGAGAGAGAGAGAGAGACGTCCGAGACAGGCATTGCAATGGACACCACAGGAAGAGGCTGGCTCAGAGGCACTTGGAGGGGAACCTTTGAGGCTGAGCTCACAGATACGCGAAGAAAAAACTGGATATAGAGAGGATGGATTAGTGGCTTATGATCGAACTGAGTGGCGACAGTTTGTCTCTGCCTTATGTGCCTCTGAGTTCGATAAGGATTGACTATTTGATTTGATATGACTCTACGGTTCAACGGTCCTTCAGGGATTTGTACTTGTTTCATACTTATCCTTAAGATGTTAAATCCTATAATCCTATATACTGCAATCCTGGATGTGAAGAACTACAATTTTCAGGATTTGGGTGTCGGGAAAAAGGAGGTGGGGGGGGGGGGTGGAGAAAACATAAAATACTTTTAAAAAAACAGCTGCACAAACACCATGACTATTTCATGGCTGCAGATACAGGGTGGGTGTATAACACACACACACACACACACACACACACACACACACACACACACACACACGCACACACACACACACACACACAACGTATAACAACAGATACCCCAGACATTTCTGTTAGATAAAAAAATAGTTTTTGTACCCACAAACTTGGGCGCTAGAGGTTAGAGCGATGTGTTGTCACCTGGTGAATCCGACAATGTTTCCACGAATGAAAATTTTACTGAACGGGGAGTTCTGATCAGACAACATGAGGTTTCGTTGTTTGCCATATTTATTGCATGGAAGAGACTGTGTTCTTTTATTGCTTCTTCTACTTCTTCTTCAAAGTCGATGTAGTCATGTCCACAAACTTCTGTCTCGTGTACTTTCAATCAGCTCAGACACTGATCAACTTCCATGCCATGATGTCAAACTGTCCAGCATCTGTTCTCGCGGTCTCCCTCTGCCTCTTCTCCCTCCCCCACTTCCAACTTTCTTGTGTCACGATGTACTCCATTTTTCTCCTTCTCATCACATGACCAAAGAATTTAAATTGTATCTTTCTGATGTAGGCAATCAGTTTTCTTCGTGAGTCAGTTTCTTTCAGAACATCTTCATTACTCTTTTTTATCAGTCCAGGGTATTCTCATCATTCGTCTATAAAATTACATCTACTCGTGTATGTGTGTGGGTATGTGTGTGTGTGTGTGTGTACACATATATTAGCTATCTCAGGGCCACGACAAATCTAACTCCGGCTCTGCACAGGACAACAATATGCACATCTCCTACGATAATATACACATATACAACAACATGCACATCTATAATACCTTACAGATCTACGTTAGCACACATCTCTCACAACAACATACACATTCTGTTGTGTAAATATACTCATTTTCTATGATAAGATACACATATCCTACAAAAACATGCACATCTCCTAACATGCAATAGACATAACTCACAAAAACATACACATCTCCTACGACAACAACATATACATCTCCATCGACAACAACATACACGTCTCCTTCGACAACAACATACACATATCCAGTGATGTGAAAAAGTGCCCGCCTGATTCACACAGTCTAAGCTTAAACGGAGATGTCATGTGTTTCACAGGGCATGCCATCTCCTATCGCACAATGTCGTGAAACTGTGCACACAAGTTTACCCCCAGTCAGTGACAACAGCCGTAGCCGTCTCCTTATGTAAGCCATCTAGGAGTCAACGAGCACAGGCCGGGCCCGGTCTTATAAACACCTGTATCTTGTGACGTGTCGCCAAGGATCGGGTAAAGCAACTACAGTCTGTTGTAGATGCGCGTACTTGGGATCAGGGCTCCCAATGCTGGGTTTTTTCCCCCAGATCTGGGTTTTTATTTGACGCCTGGGGGAAATCTGTTTTTTTTTTTTAAATATATCCTTATATAAAAGTGGTAAATGTTTCGTTTCGTAAATTCAAATTTTGTAAATTTTAACAATCTGGGTTTTTTTTTTATTTTGTATTTTCGTTCTTTGTATTGCTTGGGTTTTTGTTCAGCTAAGCTGGGTTTTTCATAAAAATCCCATTGGCAGACCTGCTTGGGATATGGTGTTAGACTTTGTGGACGAACTCAAGTTTTGAAGCTAAGAGTAGTTAGCCAATTGTTTCTTCTGCTTCTTCTTCTTTCTCCTCCTTAGTGGGGCGTAGAGAGGGGTAAACGAATCATCTGTCTGCTCTCTACAATGCGCTTTGGAAGTTGCCCTTGTTATTTCTGACATTTTCTTATTGTTATTTGTTCTGCGCGGTCTT
The DNA here is from genome assembly GCA_905116865.2 of Candidula unifasciata. Lineage (NCBI taxonomy): Eukaryota > Metazoa > Mollusca > Gastropoda > Stylommatophora > Geomitridae > Candidula > Candidula unifasciata. The sequence continues at coordinate 12,925 of CAJHNH020005204.1, forward strand.
TCCTTTGTCATATGCTCATTCAGCGGCTGTACAGACAAGACTTACAAAGGAAGATTTAGACAACAAGTAACGCTCAGTTCAACACTGGAGTCTCTTATTTTCTCAATAATAATGCTAGGAGCAAGTCAAAATTATGCAGTAAAAGAAAGATCAATAAGTTTACACAGATTAAAACGAGGTTTATCGGTGAGAGGTTAGACTGGTTTTTATTTCGTAAGGCGCGATCTCTCTTCGCAGAGAGGATTGCCTTAATGAGAATCGTTTAATAAATGAGGAACTCCGTAGCTTCAACAACGACCCCAGGAAAGCCGACTTGCTTTCGATAGGCGAAATCGAACCCAAAACCTTCACTGTGCAAACAGCCTAGCCTCTTTGCCATGAATAAACACCCCCCCCCCCCACCCCCTTTTGCTTTTACACTACACTTAACGGTACACTAGTCTTCACACTGTGTAACCCGACATCACACAGTAAGAACAGTAGCATCAACCTGGGCACACATACCACCTTGGAAACAAGTCGTACACAACTCACCGAATGGATTAGAACTAATCTGTGCGGATGATCATCAAGCGAATGCATACTTTTTTTGGAGGGTTATTAAACTAAATATAATCTATAAAGTTACCATCTGTTGCGTGTGAAGGATATCATTTGAAAATCAACTTGCTGAAACATTATGACAGACTGAGAAACAGGTAGACAAGCACGGGCTCAAAAACAAAGAAACATGCCATCTGTAAAACAGAGAAACGGAACGTTTGATAGACAAACAGACTGCAAGAGTGACGGACCAGTTGACAGACTGATTGACCGACATACTGACAGTTCTTCTACTTAGAGTTCAGCGGCTGTAAATTCCGGAGGCAGGTTCTGGTTGTTTTCGGATTCTGGATTTTGATCTTTTTCCAGAACTTGAGTGTTGCATACACATCCGTTTTAGAAATCTGGCTTATTTTTATGCAAACTGTTGGTTCCTTGCCTCTCAGGCAGATACACTCCGACTTCGAAGAAAACACACCCAGTTAGTCTATGTTTACGATATGATCGTTGGGAGAGGAAGGGGTGTGGGGGGGGGGGGCAGTGGACCTTTTCTGGGCTAAGTTATATGCGTTTCTTCAAACCTTTTTTGTCCGGCAAAAAAAAACAAAAAAAAATTCGCGGCACACCTACCCTTAAAGGGGTTTTAATACTTAAGAAAAGAAGGAAAAAAGAAAAAAAAAAAAAAAAAAAAACACTGCAATTTAATGTCAAATAGATTTTGAATAGTTCTTGATTATTGCCGCCGCACCCAATTTGAGAATCGCTGCATGACGTATCGTTAGCCCTGTTTGGTAACGTTAGCAGCAAAACCTGTCAGCTGGAGCCGGTCTAGCTTAAGGTAACGTACAATGCACATGGTCAGAGGCGACTAATCAAAAACAGTTCGTCTAGGAGGAAAGCATGCTTAGGAAGGTGAGGACAGGTATGCTTCGTGTAGAGTGTCCCGCTTCGCTTCGAAGGTCACGGGTGAGGAGCATTGTCTGGATCTTTTCTCCGGGTCCATTGGTGTGTTAGGAAATTAACACGGGGACAGACTGGCTGGCCCTGCACAACTAGGTGGAATACTGATGCATGATAATAAGGCAGACGTGGTGAAGGCCTTTTGGGAGACCGTGTACAATTTCGGAGGAGAGAATGGATCACCACAGTCTGGTCAGAGTGAGGCAGTAGCGAATGACTCGGGGTTCTGGTCGACACTCGACGCCCAGAAGAAAGACAAGACGGACGTATAATCTACTGCACCGTTCGTATTGGAACTCTGCGCTTGTTGCTGAAGATGGCCACGGTGTGCTTATAGGAATGCCCCAAGTGCTGTGATGTCGGTTCTTGAATCAGCTCAACTCAAAGACAACGTGGGTGGACTGGTTGTGTGTATATTCCATTAGGAGGCAAAGGGACAAATAAGTCAAAGTGAGCATAAGATAAAGATGGAATAAAAATAACAAGACGTAAAAAGAAAAAAAAATATTAAAAAGAAGAGGAATAATGGACGGAAGAAGATGACGAAAGGGTAGAGAGATTCTAAGAAAGGAAAAAAAGGGGAGAACACATCTTCTTCTTTCCGTTCATTGGCTCTTAACTCCTGCGGAAAATTCTGGACTTCATACTTGTTCCATAACCCTAGTTTTGCTTGCACAGCCGTTTTTCATTTATGACTTATTTGTAAGCAGACTGTTGGTTCCTTGTCTCTCATGCAAATGCACTAAGACTTTGAAGGAAGCACCCAAATTAGTCGACTCTTCATACGACATGTTTGTTGGGGAGGCAGTGGGTCGATTCTTGTTTCCCCCACAATGAGGCCCAGGAACCTAGATGGGGGAGGAGTACATTGTGGTGCAAGACAAGTAATACAACTGTAACACAGTGAAACCCCAGTTTAATGAGTGAACAGATTTCAACAACATCAGCCATAACCCTAACGTGTCCAAGACGGACTAGCCACTCCATGAGGCCAATGACGAGGACAGTTTTATCGGCAGACAAAGGGGTCTATTCCTGGACCTGGGGCCGGCCAGTAGGGATATCATGCTGGCTTCCCATCTGTTCGAGTCAGTTAAAAATAGACACCACCCGTACAGGGCCGTCTTCACAGCATCACGGGCCTCTGGGCAAACCAGTGTGTCCCTAGGACAACCACTCACAAACATTACATGTCAATGGTTAATAACAATAAACATATTTATTTTCTTGTCCCTTCAACAAAACTGATAGGCGGGAGGGAAAAAAAAAAAGAGGGGGGGGGGGGATAATTTCGGTTTTAAATAACATTGCATTATTTTGAACGTCAAAACATTTTTATTTACGGCAAGTCATTTACATACACAAGGGACCCCTAGACTCGAGGGGGCCAATGCTGGTGGGGCAAGAACCCAGCGGCTCCGATGAGTGCATACGCTCCTGCGCCCATAGAATAACCTAATAAGACCATCAGGCGAGATTACTCTTTTACCCAGTCCCATCCGCTTTAAAAATGTAAACAGACATTTCAATTTATAATACAACGGATAGGACATTTTTTTTTACCCTCAAGTTTTACTGTACCAATAAAGGCCTATCGCCCAAGGAGTACTTTGTTTCTTCTAGCTTTCTGTCTTTCTTGTTTTTCTCATTCTCCCACTGCCATTTATTTCCCAATGGAATATAAACTCAACTAATTGACGCCACCTCTTCCCATCCTTAGCTACCACCTGAAACTCACACCATGCCCATTAATCCAAGTTTCGTCCTTTTTAGGACGAAATTTTTTGTTATTTGAAGCCCCACACTGGCTTTTGCCGGGGGCCGCAATATAGGCAATTGTCTGAACGCGGTTTCTGAGACCTCTCCACGGCGATCCTCATCCACGTGGTGGCAGTTCGTGTCATCGGGTGTTTATCGCTTGTGTGATGTCCTGGTGGGGTAGAAAGGCAGTCAGTCAGTCACACCATGCCCCCTTCCTCAGTCTTCTCTCAGCATAACTCTCTCTTAAAGAGCCATAGCCACTCAATACCTGTCCCTATGTGGGACGTAATTTTTCGTTATTTTAAAGCCTCACCCGTGCTGTAGTCGGGAGCCCTTATATAACCCGAGGGCTGAACGGGGTTTCTAGAACGTGCCCTGGTAATTCTCATCCGAATGATGACCCTCTGTGTCACCGGGTGTTGGTCGCTCGTTGTGTGGTCTTGGTGGGGTTGAACGACACAAGCTGACCACCGCGTTTTAACATCACTCTTTTTGTTACTTCATAACACAATGAGAGTCTGTTGGTCGTATATGAGAGTCTATTGATAGTATATGAGAGTCTATTGGTCTAGAACTATATTATTGCCTGAAGCTGCTTAAGCCAGGAAAACGAATCTTTCACTACATATTTGCATGATCACGGAATTCAGCGCCCTAAAGTGGAGTCATTGTTATCTAGTGTGTCCTTTTATCTTTCTTCTTTTTCTATGAGTGCCCATCAATACACTGTCTTTTACTAAACAACAGTCATCCCATTTTATGTAGTGGGGTAATTGTTGTCTACTGTGTCTTTTTGTCTTTCTAATTCTTTGTATGAGTGCCGATAAATACACTGTTTATTTATTATATATATATATATATATATATATATATATATATATATATATATATATATATAAAGTGGGGTAAAACCCACGGCTATAATAATTTATTAAAACAAACGTTAGTTAGTTAGTTGGGTTATCCTCATTGCATTCCGGACATGTTCATAGATGCTCAGATCCTCCCCTCAGTATCAACCCCAACGTCGATGGCTAATAGTACCTAAAAAAATAAAAGTTGTCCGGAGCAAACGAAAATGAAGCAACGGAAACCAAATAGTTTACCCACAAAAAAAACTGCTTGCAGCAGAACTGTAAAGCAACAGCCGTGAATGACGCTACAGCTCAGTGTAGCTTGTATCTGGAAGTGGACCAAGGCAAGAAGACTTCAATTACCCGGATACCCGCCAACCAACAATATAGGCGCGCATACTTAATGAGCTGACGTGACTACACAGCATTCTAGTTCCCACAGCGGCGATGTTGTAACAGAAATTAACCACCTGTGTGAGGAAGCTCTCCCTGCGAACCAAACGCTTGGAATTAAGTTTGACACAAATTCACAGCCGCGCTGTGGGTGGCTCTAGTGTGACCAATGTTTCGCCTCCATGTTAATTTCCTGAAACTTGGGCGGCAAGTGACTCACTTTGATCTGACACCCTACCAGTCTTGGCTAGCAGTACAGCACCTAGTGTAGCTGCATGGTGCCCTAATTATAACCATCTCAGGAGGGTGAGATCTGGAATGTGTTCTTGTTGGACTGACATCTGTCTTCTGGAGTGTCAGCCTACAGGATGCCCGGAAAAGAGTATAAAGCAACAAGCCTTACCAACAGGCAGTTGTCCAGATGATTTTACAAAATTAGAAGGTCAACCAATCTTTTTTCCTCTGTCTCCTTCTCTCTGTGTCTGTCTCTTCATCTATGTCTGTCTCTGTCTCCTCCTTTCTCTGTCTCCTCCCCCCCCCCCCCACCATCTCTCTATATATTTGTGCGCGTGTATGCGAGTGTGTGTGTGTGTGTATATATATATGTGTGTGTGTGTGTGGGGTGTGGGGTTGATTTTTTTTTGGGGGGGGGGGGGGGGGACTTTTCCGTTTTCCGAAAACTTTATGTTGCGATATGAGGAGGCATGGGACTCACATATAAATAACAGAAGCATCTGAAAAAGAACAGGTGTAGGGAAATTGATGTCTTCTGTCGCCTCTCCTATTTCTACTTGCAATAAACTGGATTGTAAAGACAGCAACTGCTAACACCGGGAACGGAATTCAGTGAAACCCTAGAAAACAGCTTGATGACCTGGACTTCGTGAGTGACATTTCTCTTCTATCCCACTTACGGAATCAGCTGCAAGTTAAATTAAATTTACCTGATGCAAGATCACAACAGCTATGTGTAAACATCATAAGGAAAAGAAACAGATAAATCGAATGAAAGAGGCAAATGGTAATGTGGTTTCTCTTTAATGGTATCCAACTACAAGATATCGTACACCTATTTGGGCAGTAATGTAGATAAAGACGGGGAACTGGTAAATATTAAAAAAAAAAAAAAACGAATACGAACTTTCATTGCACTTGGAAGTTTTTGCAGGTTAACAGAAATTAAAACTAATACTAACCTTAAAATTGGTAATTCCAGTAGCAAATCAGTACTGCCGCATGGGACGCAAACATTAACTTGTACCCGCGCAGAACAGATGGCATTGGTATGATAGGGTCGCTTGGGGGGGGGGGGATTTGAGACAAAACAAAATAAGTTCCAGTGGACTAAGAGACGGAAAAAAAAGACGGGTTGAATAGGTCACACGTTCAGCAAACATTATAAAATTATAACTAGAATGTCTTTGCACTGGAGCCCACATGGATAAAGACATAAAGGCATACCGAAAACACAAGGAGAAGGGAGCTACAAAGTGAAGTTAAAAAGGTGGGAAGGGCATGTGGTGATAGGGAAGGATAGAACGACTGCGTGAGTTCATTGGCGAGCAGCAGCAGACGACGAAGAAGAAGAAGAAGACAACGACAAAAAAAAAAAAAAAAAAAAAAAAAAGAAGACGAAACGAAAGAAGAAGAAGAAAAAAGAAGAAGAAGAACAACGAAGAAAGAAGAAGAAGAACGAAAACAAAAAGAGACGAAGAAGAAGAAGAAGAAGAAGAAGAAGAAGAAGAAGAAGAAGAAGAAGAAAAGAAGAAGAAGAAGAAGAAGAAGAAGAAGAAGAAGAAGAAGAAGAAGAAGAATATTAAACACGGCGCAGATATGCTCAACTAAGCGTCTATAAAATAATACTGCGCAATGAAAAGGTTAATTACATAATAACTTACTTGATGATAGGAACAGTTTATAGAGTCCTAGCTTGTTGTTAGCTCAGCGAATCGTACACAGCTCACTAAAAGCTAGCAGGAAAATGTTCGTGGACATAGCTATCTGATAGCGCAGAAGGCGCGATAGAGATTTATGAAACCAGAAAACAAAGAAGAATGAGGCCGAAGAAGAACTATTCATGTCAAGGCTGTGGAAGGCGTAGGCCATAGGGCAAAGGTTGATGTCTGGGAAAGGGTTACAATGAGTGAGTACCATGGCAGGGTCAACACTGCACGGGTCGACGGTTCTAACTCTGTTGATATGTGAGTGCGGGACAGCAACACGCGACACGAATGTGGTGAGTCGACTTTATGTCCACTCTCTTTCTACCCTTTATCCCCGCAATGGAGCACGTGTTCTCAATCAACTCACGCCAACTCGTACTATCCTTTACTTTTGCATGAAGCTCACGACATGTCTTCTTCATCTGTTTAACTTGATTCTCTAGTTCTCTTCCTTTGTTCTTAGTCTTCCATAATATCTATCCCCTTGTTTGAAGGCCTTCTAGTTATGTTGTTCTCAAGGTTTCTCAATGTGTGTCCTATCCAACGCCAGCGTCTTTTGCTTATCTCTCTATGTCCACTCACCCTTGCTGTACTCCGAGACACTGGGGAAGTGGGGGAGGGGAGGGGAAAGGGGGCTGTGACGGTATTACAGATTAGAGTAAACCAAAGTATAGGGGTCATGAGCCTGATGAGTTCAGGATGCATGACAAGTACAGTCGCCACGAACTATGCATAATCGGAATTTTATGTCTGCATCCGACAGAACAAATCTCCACCCCTTACCACGATAATGATGATGATATATTTAAAAGAAAATGACTACTTGTACAGTCCTTAAGAGAGAAAGGGAAAAGGCACATACCAAAAAAGGAGATTGACGAAAAGCGCGAGGTAAACCAAGAGAAAAATGTAAAGATAACATCAGAGGAACTCTTGATAGCCAGATCTGTCTTTGGCCAAGGTGGACAGAAGAGCAAGAAGTAGAACTGTACACCTCCCTCGGCTCAACAAGCGGTAAAAGAGGAAGTGAAGCAGTTGAAGTTTGAACAACGGATCAACATCGGGGCACACAGGTGCAACCCATAAGTGCTCCGTTCTCTATCTAACTCAACTCTGAATTAAAAGAAGCTCAGCACAGTGCACAGGCTTTGTAGCACCGGCGAGGATCCTGAAATACTTTGAGTAGATTGGGTAGCCGTTAGGCTACTCTAGGCTAGATTTTTTCCGTGCGCAACATTGCACACGGACGTCCGATCTCACTACCCAGAGACCAGGAGAAATACTAGAAGTCCAAGTCCACGTGAAACAAATCCCAGCCCTAACTGGGGATTGAACCCGAAACCTCTAGCACTCGATGCGGACACCAGGCCTCGAGACCAAGCAACCCCTTTGGAAGTGAAGAAGTAGAGATCGAATACAACAGGTGTTTCTATGTTTTACAATGGAAATTTTCATTACTCTAATAAGAAACAACATTATTATCAGGGCATGCTGTGGTGAGTAAGTGCAGTATATATCAACCCACACCAATCCAGCAGTGTCACGGTGAGATATCAGGTGTCCTATGCCGCCTGCAATTGCTGAAAACCACTGACAGGTGGTGATCTGTCGAGTCCTACACTGGGGGACGCCGGGGGAATTCAGTCGCACGTTACTCACCACAGCATACGCCCAGGCTTCCGTGTCTTGGAGGCCGCAGGTTGGCATGAGTCACGTGTGGTACGGCAGGCACTGGGTGCCTAGGGTGGGGCTTTCAATGGCTTCCCAGGACGCGTGTTGGGAGTTTGGGAATACAATACGTTTTAGTTATCACATGTATACACGCACAGGCATGCATACATATGCATACAGCAGGGGCGCACATACAAACATGCACGCACATACTTATACAAATGAAAAAGTCTGTGTTGACTGAAGGTCGACAAAATCTATTTGCTACAGAGGACTTAACCCTCCCCACCAATGCTGTCTCAATACAAAAGCATGCACTTCAAACACATTATTACGAGGTCAATTTGATGTCTGTCTGTCGGTCGGTCGGTCGGTCTGTCTGTCTGTCTGTCTGTCGGTCGGTCGGTCGGTCGGTCGGTCGGTCGGTCGGTCGGTCGGTCGGTCGGTCGGTCGGTCCACCCGCTCGCTCGCCCGCCCGCCCGCCCAGCCAGCCAGCCAGCCAGCCAGCCAGCCAGCCAGCCAGCCAGCCAGCCAGCCAGCCAGCCAGCCAGCCAGCCAGCCAGCCAGCCAGCAGCCAGCCAGCCAGCCAGCCAGCTATCTATCTATCTATCTATCTATCTATCTATCTATCTATCTATCTATCTATCTATCTATCTATCTATCTATCTATCTATCTATCTATCTATCTATCTATCTATCTATCTATCTATCTATCTATCTATCTATCTATCTGTCTGTCTGTCTGTCTATCTGTCTGTCTGTCTGTCTGTCTATCTATCTATCTATCTATCTATCTATCTATCTATCTATCTATCTATCTATCTATCTATCTATCTATCTATCTATCTATCTATCTATCTATCTATCTATCTATCTATCTATCTATCTATCTATCTATCTATCTATCTATCTATCTATCTATCTATCTATCTATCTATCTATCTATCTATCTATCTATCTACTTTTATGCCTACCAACCTGCTCAACTATAACATTCTGCACTTACTGTAATTGTGTGGCGGAATCTCACTATAAACGGTATCTGATTACATCTGCTTCCGGTCGTTACTTCAGCAGTCTCCGTTGCGAAGTTCCAAACCGTCGGCTGTACCCAGTACCCAGGTTTTTGGTTAATTGTATCAGTCTTCTTCAACAATCAGGTTGGCTGCCAGTCTGCCCAATTATGTACGGGGTGGGGTTGGTAGATTTTCTTCTCCAGGGTTGCAGCCTGTGGGGTTAACACCTCAAGGATGAGAACTGGTACAAATCCAGGAAACCCAGTTCAACGGCATAAAACTACGAAAAACCAAACAGATTAATTGAATAGATATTATTGCAGCGCTTCCTCTATCAGAAACTGCTCTCCAACCATATAACCTTTAGGCGGCAGATGTTGCATGAGCTGAAAAATTACAGTTTTGTGACATCGGATTTAACAAATAAACTGCCATCTACATTTGTTTCTGTGTTTAGTTAGTTGTCAGACAAGCCGTGGAAGGAAAATCTCCTCTGTCTTGGTGGACCTCGGGTGTCAACAAGTTGAGGAACACTGTACTACAGCCACATCCCAAGATACACAACGGACGTATTCCCTACCTTTATGAATGGAATAGCTACAATGTCGTGTCTAGCTAAATCCCTATAACCAACCCCAGATAGAGGTCAATGAGTGCCAGTTGGTCTAACAATTACTGATCTAGCCGTAATAGGTAACATTGCACACAACCGGTATCTCCATCTGTAAATGTATGAACATAACCTAATTATGATCTCTATACGTGATTAGATGCACAGACCGTTATAGATGGCGCAAATCCCTCAGGCATGATGCATCAGCCTCCCAGGCAGCGGAGGTTGCATAGGCAGAGAAACGGAGGCAGACTAGAAAGAACCGGTTGCTAATCGAACACTTACTGCGGCTTCCACCTGTTGTCCGCACTGCTCAAGTGCGTTTTCCAGGCTCATATTGGACTACTCAGAACTCTTAGAATTCATAATCATTGATCATTACTACTTTGGATGAAAAGCGGTCTTCATCACTCGTTATGGACGAACAACATATGATTAGAACTGGGACCTTCAAGTAAAAATTATACATATAATAAAGTTATGATCTCTATTAATGGCGTGAGAACTCGTGACCACAACTTATCGTGATCTTTTTTATAACCATCAATCATGCATATTATTTATATGCCCGGGGAGCCGCCGTGGTGTAGCGGCTACACGCTCGCCTGAGGATAAAAAAGTCGTGGGTTTTGTTGGGGTCCTGATGGAGCCTGACTTGTTTTTTCAAAACATGATCTTAACTCTCAGGTCGATCCCGCCTGAACTAGGTATCGGGTAGCGCCATAGGAGGTAAAGGCGGCTGGTGCGATGCTGACCACATCACCCACCAAGTGTCGGCAGGCCTATAAAATATAGGTCTAGCCCTATATGTCCAATACGCTTGAAGGCGTAAAAAAGGGTCTTTTTCTATTATTTATGTATTTCGTTAACTCACCCCGCCCCAGACTATTGTTATAAAAGTAAAGTAAAGATCCCTTTTCACGCCTTTAGGCGCATCGGGCATATGGAAAGAGCACCCATATTCTTGTTTTTTTCAAAACATGATCTTAACTCTCAGGTCGATCCCGCCTGAAATAGGTATCGGGTAGCGCCATAGGAGGTAAAGGCGGCTGGTGCGATGCTGACCACATCACCCACCAAGTGTCGGCAGGCCTATAAAATATAGGTCTAGCCCTATATGTCCAATACGCTTGAAGGCGTAAAAAAGGGTCTTTTTCTATTATTTATGTATTTCGTTAACTCACCCCGCCCCAGACTATTGTTATAAAAGTAAAGTAAAGATCCCTTTTCACGCCTTTAGGCGCAACAGGCATATGGAAAGAGCACCCATATTTTTACAGACCAATCGGCACTCGGTGGGTAATGTGGTCAGCATTACGCCGGCCGTCTCTACTTCCCCAGGACAGCCATCCTGCTACACATTTGAGGTTGTGAACACGTAACCAAGTCAGAAGAGACACAGGATTATTATGGCCTGGAGAGAATAATGCACATGGGTGTAACCAAAGAGCTTGGCCAGCTCACTACACTCAGAGGAAAGGCAAGACGAACATATAACCAGATTGCGACCTGTACCATTAGTATTGGAACTATGCGATGGCTGCTGAAGATAAAGGCGAAGCGCATATGGGAATGCCCAGAGTGCTGTGATGTCAATTCTTGACACAACTCAACTGTGTAAAAGTTACTGAATAGGCGTAAAGTAATAGTTTTGGTAAACGTTAAACGTAAGTTATGCTGGTGGATTTACAATAAATTAAAACATGACTTATTCTTTACAAAACAACGTATTTGAAGTTGGCACATTAAATTTAACTAGAAAATGGATCCACGAACAAGCAGTTTCAGAACTGAAACAGGACATACCTGT
>CAJHNH020005205.1:0-24477 GCA_905116865.2 Candidula unifasciata
TCCTGTGTGCGGGGAATGCAGGGCCCAACTCCTAAAGCCTTTTAAAAAATGAAAAACCCCCACGAAAAGAGAGACAAAGTTCGTGGCATTCAGAAAACAAACACCTATGACAACGAAACCCCTCAGCGTAAGCTGTGAGACATGGTCCGGACTCTTTTAAAAGCTTTTCATATCCAAAACCCCGGGAAAGCGATCTAAAGCCCCCCTCATATGATTTTATGCCCAGATCCAGCGGTCCCACACCAAAACAAGGCAATTTTACCTCTCCCACTTTTCCCCTCATGTTGTCCTCTCAAAGGCCATTTTCCTGCCCCTCTTGCCTGTTACCACTTACCACTCCTTTCCTCCACCACTAGGCGCATCAAATCAGACTTAAAAAATTCAACTAACATTAAATTTCTCAGAGTAATATTTCAGAAATATTAAAACGACAGAACCCACAAAGGCCATCCGACGCTCCGAGGCAAACAGCTAAAGGGCATAGCAACAAGGGACCGGCACTCCTTGATTTCAGTCTGTTATGTTTTTCATTTTGTAAAACCTTCCCCCCCCCCCCCCCGCCCACCCCCCCCGCCCTCCCACATATGTTTCAATGTTAAATCAACTTATTTTCAGCTAAAAACACGAGGAAACCCACCAAAGGCCACCCGACGCTCTGAGGCAAACCAGCTAAAAGGGCATCATTGCCACAATAAGGGGACCAGCACTTGTGGAATTCCAGGCTACTACGCTTCTCTGATAACTTCACCCCGCCCCCCCCCCCCCCCCCACACACACATCTAAAATGTAAATCAGTCTATTTTCAGATCAACCCAGGCAGAGCAGGCAGTGTGCAGGGCTCAACTCACCAAGGACCTCTTCCTCAACCTAGCAAGCTATCTGTCTCTCTCCATCTTCCGACCTAACTATAAAATATTTTTGCACCTTCGGGCGTTCTAATGTTTTTGCAACCTTTGTTACCTCCTCTACTTATCTAACGGCTGCACACAACAACAAGATTGTGACAGTCGTCCTGTGGGGGCCGTGTTTTAGGGCGCTCAGTGTGCAGGACTGTTTGTTTCGCGGCGGTGTGACTGCGGACTGACTTAGTACTAACACAGATGAACAGTGCAACAGCTAGCGAATAGCCAATTAAACAGGAACCAGGCTCCTCAGAACCAGAACTTAGGCAACAAATGAACAAACTCAGGTGAAAGTGCTCACCACAAAGGAAGATAAATAAAATAAGATAGCAAAGGAACCGTCCTTGAAAAAGCAGGCCATCAGGCGGCTAAAAAAGGACTAAGCTTGAAATTTTTGTTTGATTTTATACGATACGATACGCATACACTTAATTGTGTGCGTCTATATTCTCCGGGGATTTATACTTAAAACCATCCCATCATGCACATAACATACACATGACCGGTAGGAGTCACAACCAGATATGACTGATATCAAATAGGGAAAACAAGTGACTCGATACTGACTGGACTAGATCAGTTAACCACCAATACCAACCACCCCATCAGTGGACTGATAGCAAACGTAAAGGCAACGCTAGAATCCAGCTAGACGGCAACGACGAGAAATGACTGAATAGCCTCCCGCCCCATTTTCCTCACCCTTTCCTACCTCTTTTCGATGCACTATGAGTTTTATCCCCCATCCCATTCCCACAGAGAGCACTTGAGTTCGTTACCCAACATGCCACAGCAATTCTCATCGTTGAACATGTGGCTCTAAAAGCGTGAGCTGGGTGCTCCACGTACATGGTATTTACGCACACCGGAGCCTAGCTGACACCCCAAACGGACACAGCCGGATCACACACTAATGACGAAAAGACCCACTTTAAGGCTCCACATAACATTTCACACACATATCCACGACCTGACTAACCCGTTCCTAATTTAGGAAGACAACTAGAAGACCACTATGGTCACACGCGGAATATTTTCACCTTTCGGAACTATCCAACGTCAAAAACTCTTTTTAGTACTTTTTGGAAAAGTAAAATACTTAAAATTTTAAAACTATAAATGGTGGTCCAAAAGATGCTCTGCAGAAAAGTTCACTCTCCCACGAAATATGGCTGACCAAATCAAAGGAAGATAAAACAAACAGGAGACACCAAGAAAGAAGAGGAACGACATGCACAGGTAACAACAGGGTAGAGGACGAGCAGTCTGAATCGGATGGAAGCATCAAGCCCAGAAATGGCGCAAATACTAGACTTAAATAACCCAGACCACAAATATAGGCGGACACTGTTAGCAGCTTCGGCTAGCTAGCAGCAGTCTGAAATTGGTCGACATTTAAAAAAAAATTCTCTAAAGTACTTGGACAGAAATCGACGCGTTTAAAAAAGACGGATACTGGTCATGCATTTTTTAGACCTCGACAGCCAGTTTCATCACTGTCTCTCAGTCGTCGGTTTTAGATGTTAAATGGAGTGTCCTAAATTACCATTCGAGTGATCACCTACCACGTTCAGTCTTGATTTCTAAACTCAGTAAGGTTAAGGTTGGGAGAGTACGCAAGACCTTCCGGTATAAGTGGACTAACAACCTACTTTGACGCCTCAGACGGGGAGCATGCAACATAACTTCCAGAACTAATTTTCTACAGCCTTCATGGCGGACTCCAGAAGTAGAACAGGCGTGGAAGGCAAAGAAAGCCGCATTGAAGCATCTAAAGAAAGTACGACAGGCACCCTCAAGCTCACGAGAGGAAATGGAGATGGCGGAGAATGTGAAAACAGATAAGGTGGAGGTTTTCAAGCGCTGTGCTCCAGAGGCCAAAAGATCAAAGTGGGAAACTTTTGTGAATGATATATGAGGCGATAAAACATTGGGGAAATTCTGGAAACTACAAATGCAGATGCAAAGAAAAGATCGGCCTATGACAGTAGGAACAATATGTAGAGTTGATGGTGTGTGTATGACAACAGACAAGGAGAAATGAGAGCGTCCGATGGCACAGGCGCCAGACCTCAGATGCTCAGAAATGTCCCGTGAAAAAAAGTATGGATCCATAAGGAACTTACCTCGTGCTTTCCTGTTTCTAGAGAGTTAATAACAAGTACACAGTTCACATCTTTGCCAAGGTACGCGCAAGAGAGTTTATTACTAACTCCACATATGAGTTCCAGGGGCGGTTACGATTGTGAGGTAAAGTACGGGCGTGGATAGCAAGGGTTGAAAGATCCCGACCTGCAAACAAGTCTAGACCTAGAGAAGACAAGATTTCTTTTGGGCTTATGCTGAGGCAGAGCCGTGAAAGGGGAACGTGAGGCACCTGTGTGGCTTTCGGTGTCACATCGAGCCATTGGTGATCGGTGAGTGCTGAACATGCGACGAGGGTCACTCCTGGACATGCGTGAGGAGGGAAGGGGGCTCACTCCTGGCCAGCATTGAGGCGCCTACCAAACCTTTGGGTACCATAAGGGTATAACTAGTTAACACGTATTTACAAGAAATCGGACACTATGACCTCATTATTGAGGTAATGGCTATACCCTAGTCACGGTTTGTCGGCTAAGTACACAAAGAGTATAATTATGTTGACAATATATTTTACATAAATTTACAATAACTATCGGATCCACTATGCCTAAAAAGTACACAATGTATGTCTATATTCAGTCAGTTTAGAAGACATCCACAGACAATCAACACACCTACACGGAATGTGACAGGCGATATATATATATTATATATATAATATATCATATATATATATATCTAATATATATATAACGTACAACAGAAATTATGCTGTTGATGGATGAAAGAACGGAGGAAAAAATGATAAAGAAATATATTCTAGAATAGAAAAAAAAAAATAGGTAACAAATGCAAAGTGTCTAAAGAAGCCTGGCTGAGTCAAATGTGTACATGGGTTGGGAAAAAATCACAGGAAACATTCACATTCCATGTATCAACAGATAAAATGTTACATGAAAGATTACACGTAACAGCACTGGATGTTTGAAATCAAAAGACTTATTAATTAGGACATAGTAATATAATTAACAGAGGGACAGAGTACATAGGGGAATTGGATGATGATAGACCAGACGTAAAACTGCAGACCAACAATGATGGTCCAACAATAATGACTGCAGAAGTTGAGGATGCATGAAATCATATGAAGAAAGTAAAGGCACCCGGGCCAGACAAAATCTAGCTGGAAGAAATAGAAGCACTTGGAGATTACGGATTTGAAATAATAACTGAACTTTTAAATGATATTTATATTAGTGGCTTTATTCCAACTGACCTTTTTAAATTCATATTTATAGCTCTGCCAAAGAAGTCAGGCACTTTAAAATGGGAAGACCATAGCACAAAAAGCCGTATGAGTCACATGACTAAGATTTTACTGAGAATAATTATGAGATGAATAAGAAACAAACTTAAACCAGAAACAAACGATTAACAATGTGGATTTGTAGAAGGAAAAGGCACAAACAATGCCACATAAGTCCTAAGGACATTGTCAGAAATGGCTATAGAAGAAAAACGGATGTGTATATGCTTTGTAGACTATACAAAAGCATTTGACTGTGTCAAACATGAATAAGTAATCAAACTGATAGACAACCTAAACATTGATGGAAAAGATATACGAATAATAAAGAAAATGTATTGGCAGCAAACAGCAACAATAAGAATTAACTACTGTTTAGGTACATTTCAGGGCATAAAGAGGTGCGTACGACAAGGATGCAACTGTAAGCTGCTTTTTTCACTATACAGTGAATATATAATGAAATCTTTTTTTGATATGCCTGAATTGTTGTTGGTGGGGACAATATAAACATTTTACGTTATACTGATGACACAGTCTTGATAGCAACAAGTCAGAAAGAACTACAGGAAATGATAGATTTTGTGGTGGAGGAACGTTGAAGAATGGGCCTCAGTTTGAATAATGGGAAGAAACAAAGAAAAACATTATTCCTAAATGTGTAATAAAAGTCAATGGTGTTTTTTTAGGACAAGTACAGAAATCTTAGTATCTGGGCACATGGATAACATCAGATGGAAGGAACGTGCATAACTGACATAAGAAACAAAATAAGACAGGCAAAAACTGCATTTTATAAAATGCAGAACATCTTATGCAATATCTCTGTCATTGAGGGTTAGAAAAAGAATTCTATCTTGCTACATACATATAGTTTTAAAATATGGCTGTAAGTCCTGGACAATCAGTAGGCAGGTCAAACCATTTCTTGAAGCCTAAGATATGTGGTTTTATAGAAGAATGCTTACAATACATAAGACAGCCAACCAGAGCAGCCAAAAGGTTCTAAAAGAGGCAGCAGCCAGAAGCCAACTTATCAAAGACATCAGAAGGAGACAGTCATCATTTTTCGGCCATATTTTGAGAAAAGGGAAAATTGAACATTTTGTGACCACTGGAAAGATCTGTGGAAGAAGGGATAGAGGTGGACAACGAGAGAAGATTTTTGACAGTCTTGCGGCATGGCGCGGAGGTGTGTCAGCACACAAATTGATACATGCAGAAGATTACAGATTGTGGAGAGGAATGGTCGCCTACGCCAGTTGGCAAGGCACATGACGATATGTATATGTATATATATATATATATATATATATATATATATATATATATATATATATATATATATATCATGCAGATGGGTTAAGAGTTGTGCGTCTGTGAAGAAGAGAAGAAGAAGATTCAATAAATTTAAATGCAACAATGAAACCAAAATCCCCTGCTTTAATTGTGGAATCCTAGCCGGTTTTGTTAGTCATATTCACCATTGCCATGACTGGTGATTTCCATGAATCCACAAAGCGAAATACAAAATTATCTTCGGGAAAGACGAAAAGGTGTCAACCAGCCAACCTAATCAAACAAACAACTATATACAATGTACCGTGTAACGAATTTCGTTGTAATTATTTAGTATTAGATAAAGACTTAAGGGGTCACTACACGGCATTTTTTTCCAATTTATGACAAAAATATCACTTTTTCAATGTGTTTATTTTTGAAATGTTCGGCATTCGTAGAATAGATTACACACAAAATTTGTGTCATTGGTAAACAGTTTAGCATTGAAACGTTAATACTAAAGACAGGAGTGGGCATGTCTCAGAGGCTTGCATATTATAGCATAACTTTACACACACTGAGATACACTGCGGTATAAATTTAGAACACTCTTAGGACATATTTTAACAGTTATAGAACTTATTACTGTTTACAGTTAAGTCATTTTTGTTGGTTTACATTTAAACCTAAATTTTACTACTGAAAAAAAGGTGTTATACACCTACAACATAACCGAGACGCATGTTATCCCCGGTCAGCGTTAATTCTTCACACAGTACGAAATAATTATAAAGAAATTCTGTAAACAGCTCTCCACCATCTCTACAGTTATTTCCAACTGTTTTAATCACAGCAGATGTAAAGAAACAATTTAAACAGTACTTACCGAGAAAGAATTACCTGCACATAAACAAGGAATACACAGCACCATCACATCTCATAATAACACAACTCCAACTGAAATCTAACAAACTAATGTAATACTCACGAATGTAAGCAGCAAGCAGCAGTTTGACGCGTTCAGGATCGTGTTCGCTGGGGAACTGTCCCGGCTGTAATTATAAAGCGTAGATATAGACAGACGGCGGGGACATAACAGATTCAAGTCTCACGTAAACCCCTTTGTTTCCCTCTCGCCTTGTTAGACTTCAGTTAGGATTACAGAAACATACGATTGTTTTCTGTCGGGGAGTGAAAGGGCAGTGCGGACAAATTCCCCAGATGTTGCCGCCTATCGCTGTTTTACTGTAACAGCTCGCTATCTCTCTCTATGTCGACTTAGTGCGTCTTACAAATC
Source organism: Candidula unifasciata (assembly GCA_905116865.2). Taxonomy (NCBI): domain Eukaryota; kingdom Metazoa; phylum Mollusca; class Gastropoda; order Stylommatophora; family Geomitridae; genus Candidula; species Candidula unifasciata. The sequence continues at coordinate 6,872 of CAJHNH020005205.1, forward strand.
TAACATTGGTAGAGTAACAGATGTGATAGCGCGGAATTTGCGTGGGCAAAAGTTAGAGAGAACAGAGCAAAAGCAATATGGTAACTTGTGATGGGGGCAGAGGGTGCGATAAGCAATAAGATTTGTGTGTGTGTGTGTGTGTGTGTGTGTGTGTGTGTGTTGTCCATCAAAGTGATGACGACCACTCTTTTTCATCAAGCATGAGTATGAAGATGACTGATGAGGCCGATGCGGGCCCGAAACGTTCTTGGACAGTGAGGACAGGGAATGAGCGTTGTGCCAGGGAGGGGATCTTCTACAGTCGCCTTTCTGTCCATCCTTTTCCTAATAAGTCTTGCTGTTCTGTCTGCTTCACATGTAGCCGCGTTGTTGTGTAGAGCTGTACGCCTTGCATTTAGGTCTTGAGAGGCAGCCTCCCAATTAGTGTCATTCATCCCAAATGCTTTGTGTGAAGACTTCGAGGTTTCATTAAAGCGTTTCCTTTGCCCGCCTTTGGAACTTTACCCACTTGGATTAAAGTGAGGAAGAGTTGCGTAGTGTCGTCCACCTCACTCTCTTGCATAAGTCATATATAGGTCTATTGGCAAGACAGAGACTGGACGACTGGAGATATTAGCAATACGATAATTAAAGAGTAAACACTAAGAGAAGACTATTAGCTCTTTAGTGTCAACGCAGAATACAACTGAACCCGCGATAGACCACAACGGATAATAATGTGTATAATAGTGACTGAGAGGAAGACATCATCTCAAATACAAATATAAACTAAGTAGTAAGTAACCACTTTACAAAAACATTTTTTGCAAAGTTAAACTCCCATAGTCTGGAGACATGTCCTATCTATTAGAACAGCTCCTTCAACTCTACTAGGACTTATGACATACATTCTAGACAGAACACGAAGAGTAAAGTAACATTCCGAACTAAGCGGATTTGGTGTCCCTAGTGAACTCTTGGGCAAGATTTACGTCTTGTCAGAAAACAATGAAGAAACCTAATGAAGCAAATCTTTCCTCACATGGTTTACTAGACCTCAGTCAAAAGATTGTAGATTTGCGCTAGTGTTATTGCGTCCATCAGTATCTTATGAGAGTGACTACATCGATAATCAATAATCCTTTGTAACAGCTGGAAGTAGGAGGCGTATCACAAACAGGGAAGGCAACGAGAACAAAACTATCTATTTTGTAAAGATTAAGTTTGTTAACAAATGCAAGGCTACATTCTTCTCACAATATTAAGACAGCGAGTGCAACAAGTGCTTTGGTTGTAATGTTAACTTCAGAGACAGTATGTCGTTATCCTATGCTTTTCAGTGTGTGCTACCATGTTGATAAAATAAGATTTAAATAAGGATAGTTATTATAATGAAATGTAATGAGATTAAAATGTTTCAAACATCAACCAAAACATGTGCATTGCTTGTGGGGATAGGAGGCTCACATGTGCAACCACGTGGTGATGGTTTTGATAGCCCACAATGTGCTCAGTGAAATGTGTTTACCTACCTACGAGACTGACAACACAGGGGAACATTACGGAAGTATATAAATAACTGTCACTAGAAATATATTCAGGACATAGGGTACTTATACATTTTTTCCCAGCACCTAACCTGTTGCCACACCTTTTTTTTTTTTTTTTTTGCAACATCTGCTTCAGCCTATATGTATCGCAGTTCATCAGATGATCGGCAGCAGAGCTGGCGCCCCTCGGTTGCCTTATATGCCGTGATGTTATGCAGTTTCAAAGTGTCAAGGATTCCTTTGGTTCATAGTGTTCTTAGCTTTTCCCTGCCTCTTGGTGTTTCGATCTTCAGTTTGTACGCTCTTGCTGCTGACATCGTTGGTTGCATTCTCATTAGATATTCAAACGATTTCATTCTTTGTTTCTCAGTAAATTTAACGACGAGTGTTGTCCCAACAGTTTTTGTGATCACGTCGTTTCTCACTCGATCTCTTCTGGTTTTATTTTCACGTCTCAGTTTTTATGATTAGCTGAGACGGCTGTATATTTAAATCCTATCCAAATGTTGCTGGGAGTCTTATATTAAAAAAAAAAAACCCAGTGTGAGTAACTGATGTTTGTTGTAATGGCAGCCCATTCCGTCATTCTATTCATTGTCAAAAGCATAACAATATTTTAAAAATGAAAACACAATATTAAAAAAATCTCATTGTGAAGGACGAATCTTTTTAGGTTTTGAATAGTTTTTATTTTTATTCCCCCCACCCCCCTTTTTCTCTCCCCAACATTATTGCTGAGAGGCTCCATGGTGACCCCTGAGACGCCTATCAGAGTAGAGTCGACCTTCGAAGTTTTACAACAGTAACTCATTTCAATGGAGGAGATAACCGTAACCCTAACCATCCCCTATAGCAGAATTTCGAAGCTGTTCCTTTCGCAGCAAGTCTGAGGGTACAAACTATTACCCCAGTGAAAAAACAGCACAAAGAAAAACAAAGAATCCAAAAGAGGTGTAATCTCCAAAAGCATTTATTGCCAGTCAGCAACTTGATTGTTGTCACTTGTCAGAATCCTCTAGGTGCAGTCATGTGGCGGAGTAGACCATAAAGACGGGGGTGTGCCCTATTCATGTTACACCCTAGAGTTGACAGACACAACGGCCAGTGGCGTGACTGGCCACGTATGTGATAGGAAGAGACCTCTTGAAGACTACAAGTAAGAGACCTCTTTTCCGAGCAGGTTCTCGTTATGCTTGTTCCATGACCTTTCTGTGCGGGTTAGGGGGTGAAAAGTCACGAGGTGAGAGGACACAGGGGATTGCCGTGTCGACCTTCGGACCGATATGTCGTGTTCACTATTGTACGGCTAGTGTGACTGAATCAGTTTACTTATGTTTGAAAAAGGCTGCCCGGCCGAAACGTTACGTTGTGTTGTTTTGTGCACGTTTTCCTGCTTCCCATTTTGTTGAGATATTTAGTCCAATTTCAATGAAATTACTTGTATTAGATTGATTGCAGTCAACCCCATATTTTCACAATTTTTTAAAAGTCTGCAGTCGAGTCACTGAGGGCTGTCGTCCTCGGATCTTCATTTTCATCAACATCATCAACATTTCCGCGGGTGGCCAAGATTTAAGGACCGGAGAGAAGATAAGTTGTTGTTTTGATTTTGGTTTGTTATTGTGGTCTGTACTCTTGCCCTCAAATGTTCTGCTAGAATGGATAAAACCTTCGTCACCGTTCATTGTCCTTCTCATTTCTCGTTTGTCCTATTCATCATTTACGTTGTTTTTCGTGGGTGGTTGGCGGAACTAGACTTGTGTTGTCCCTAGTTGTCTATTGTTGTTAGGTTGACATAAGATTACGTGTCAGCTATATTGCGATTCTAGTCTCCCCTGTAACTCGTGGTGCAGCCGGGTCTATTGTCAAGATATAGGCTTGTAGCGTCTCTTTTTAAATCAATTCGCGTCCTATAGTTGTGCTGTCCTGTCGATAAGTGCTTATCTACTTGTACGTTATCGTCCGTGTGTGTAGCGTCCTACTAATAGCTTAAATCTCCTCTTCTAGGTGTTTTCGTTTGTAAATTTTGCCACGCGGTAATCTCAGTGTTGTTCATTTGTGTAACAATTTTTTGTGTGCATAAATTTTATCAAACCTCATTTTGAAAGTGTAACGAATATGTTTCGGTGACCCATTCCCTCTTTTGCATCAGAACAATCCAAACTGTTAAAAAAACGTTATTGTATTTTATTTATGACTTTGCTATATTATCGTAATTTATTTGCATTGTTATCACTGGTTTCCGGGCTGGTCACTTGTAATGTTTAGCATTTTTGTTCGTGGTAGCCACGGTTAATCAGTTGATTGATTGTAGTGTCCATTATTATTTTGAAAGTAAGGTCACTGATTTTGTTGTAACTACAGCAGTGTTGCAAGATGTCCAGTCTCGCTGATTTTATCAAGATGGCCAGACAGCAAGGTCTGACGGGTGAGAAGCCACTGGAATGGGCAGATACGAAATATGCGGATCAGCAAAAAGAGACAGACCAAGCCGAGGAAAGAGAGTTAAGAGAATTAGAGTTAGAAGCATCATATAAAGTAAAGGAGATCGAGGCTATTAACATAGAAAAACAGTTAAAAGCCCAGAGGAAAGCAAAGGAGATCGAGGCTGTTACTCGAGAGAAAGAGTTAGCCGCAGAAACCGCGCTAAAACAGAAAGAGATAGAAGCCTAGGCGGCATTGAAGGATAAAGAAATATAAGTTATGGCTGAGAGATATAGAGTACAATTACTAATCAAGGATATGGAATTAGAACATACTTCCATTTTGCGGCAGAAAGAGTTCGTATGTAACGCAGAACTACAGAAAAGAAAGGCTAGTGATCGAGCTGAAGGCTAAAGAAAGAGAAGCCTCCAGAGATGCCGAGGTACAGATGCGGAAGTCTGTGACCGTTATAAGGTCCCACATAAAAAATGGTCATTCACATTTGAGCAGGGGGGGGAGGGGGGGTGGGAACCTTTGAAATTTATAGAGAAATCCCTACTGTGAAACTAGATGAATAATACTTTGTTAGGTACATAATTTTGCAACACCTCTCCCTAGATGAGGAATCATTCAGAAATTCATTTTTAAAAATCTGATTCCTAAAGCTGAACATACATTCTTTGATGACATGCCTCAGTTCGTATCCACTTTTGACAAGTGGGTAACAGCAGCAAAAATGGGTAAATCATATGATTTGTTGAACGATCTTTCAATGAGAGATAAAGTGTTATCAAGTGTCTCAACCAGTATGATGACCTTTTTGATGGAGCAGAAACCTTTAACAGTCAAGCAGATGGACAATTCGGAAGCTGCATACTGAAATGCACCTAGAAACATTTTAAGTTTCAACAGAGGTGCAGACTAAGTTGCGGAGCTGCAGTGCAACCAGTATACATAAAGAAACGGTATACTCAGGAGAAGACACGAGAGAACTCGAGAGAGTACAAGAGTTACAAAACTCTGAGACATAGAGGTTCAATAGTTATATGTCCCTACTGTAAGAAGGAACATGGTCAACGACAGTGGTGAGATCAGAATCCAAAGTTTAAAGATCATTTTTAAGAGAGAGAAAGGAATGCAGGAGAAAAGTAAAGCTAAATACCCACTTTAGTTTAGGATATGCGACTCGATTGATCATTTACAACCAGATTGTAAAATGAGAAGAAAATTTCATCAGAATGGTGCTGCAAAAACATCTGAAAGTGACAGTGATTCTGAAAGTAAGTTGTCTGATAGGAGTTTACCATATGCACCTACAGCAAATTCAGCTGAGCTAGGTAATTTTTGTGATAGCAGTTGTCAGATTTGCAGAGTGTTTAACGAAGACGGTAATCTGACCTGTGGCCACAGTGTACTAGAAAGGCAAATACGGCAATCAGTCTCGATGGTCATTTTAAATTCACGAAAGGGTTAATGAACTCTTTGAGTCCCAAGTGGTTTAGCATCAGAGGCCCAAGGGGTAGTCAAAAGAGATGTAAAATCGGTGCATCTTGCGTTTATTGGGTCTCTAGGTAGAAACCTGAGGAGGGAAAACTAGCGAGAGACCAAGTTTCTTACAGGCAGACTGTGATAAGAGCGACGTTCTGCAAAGGACCTGCTACATGATAATGATGAGGTAGAAACCTATGAACGTATAATGCGTTCCTTGGGACTCAAAGAGGTAGTCCCAATATTACGAGATTCTGGTACGACTGTCTGTGGTATCTGGAAACGTTTGGTGAATGCATGTGATTATACAGATGAACACATGGTTTGTAGAAGTGTTACAGGTAACAAGGAGAGGTATGAGTTGGCATGTGCCAATCTCGAACCGGCATACTGCACAGGAAGACTGAAATTTGCAGTATTGTCAGATGATATCGCTGATGTCATTCTTGAAAATTAAAGTAATGTGAAGGAGGTATCTGAAAGTGAGATCACGGAATAGCAGCGTGACACTAAAGTTTGCAGTGTTGAAGCGAGACAGCAAGCTGTCAGTGAGAATGATTTGAGCGAGAGAGAGTATTTAACAGAAATAACCTCTTACTCTTTACCACATCAACTTCAACCAACAACAGAGATGAGTTCATCATAGAGAAGAAAGGTGATAACCCAGTGTTCGAATGTTTTCACCTTGTTGATCAACCTAATAAAGTATCAAAAAAGAGTACCATCCAGATTATGGGTCCAGGTACTACTAACAACAACCAAGAAGATAATGCTGGCTCAGAAATGATACAGGAACAGGGAGCTGTAAGTACAACATTTAAAATGATGGGAGACACTAAACTCCCCTATCATAAACCAACTGGTGAAGCTGCCCTAGAAGATATTAGTAGCCAAGTAAGAGAGTGCTCACCATTGGCACCTAATGAAACGACAACAGCGTCGGAGAAAGATACAATGCTGTCAGATGATGAGATAATACTCCTTGACAGACTGATGGCAGCATCCAAGACTGAAACAATATCAATATTTTTGATAGTTCATCCATATCTGTCTTCTTGAGGCTTTAAAAGTCGCTTATCTAATGCCATCAAGCACTGGGGCTGTGTATGGACATGTCTTCAATGTTGATCCAATTCATTCAGTCGAGATTTATACTGTATCATCGTCTTCCTACATTTTAGCCATGTGGATATTGTGTATTCTCTGTGTCATCTGCTTCCTCTCTTTCCTATCTGTCTTTTCCGTCTGCAGAAGGAACCTGTGCAGGATAGCCTAGCCTTTGCTTCATCTGACTGTAGCACTACCCCGTTGTCCATCTTTAGCTTGGCCATACCAGAAATCTGGTTGCCTTCTGAGATATTGTCTCCTTGATGTGCTAAATATTTGCTAGGAGTTTTTCATACTGAAGACATAGATGACAATTTGAATATACAAAGTTGGTAACAAGTAAACGATATGCAGGTAATATTCATTACTACAGTTTAAAGGTGATCTGGTCGTTGTCCACTAATAACTAGCAGGTCCAGCAAGACAGGCTAGCATTTATCAGACATCAACTTTACTTCTTTTCTCGTTCACACTCGTTACCTTTCAGTCTTGTATCCTCACATACCGAATACATACAATGGTTGATTCGGCGGTTCTGAACATGGCAGTTCGACTTTTTGACAGATTGGAACTTGTTGGCTGCCATTTCGGATTAGACTGTCATCAGGCTGTCATCTTGCGGTCTTCTCCCAGAACAGAACCCCACACGTCGTCAAATATACGTATTCACGCTTCCATCAGATGCAACCTTTTACGCCAGCTGTCAAACACATACTGACTGATTAGACCTTGGTCTAACATTTATAACCCTTGTTCTGGGTTTCACGTGCTGGTCTGAGCCCTGCTGAAATATCTTGTGTTTCTACGAGTATTCACATTCTCATGTATTTCTCTTTTATCCCGAGGTTTACTCCTATATTATTGCTTAGAGATTTCCTGTGGGAAAATACCAACTAATATTACATAATCTCCCTAACCTTTGAGAAAAAAAGTTTACCTGTTTCTTTGTTATTATCTTTTAACTGTCATGATTTCATTTAGTGTAATGATTTGGGAATTTTCACTGTTATCTTTAGCAAAAATTAATGCTTAACCTTTGGGTTGGTCATGTTTTTCCATTAGAAACTTCATCAGTGGTCGTACCCAGGGTGGGGCTTCAAATAAGAAAGAAATACGTCCTGAAAAGGACGTAAGTAAGGAATCAAAACTCCCCCATCCCATCACAGTCTGCTAAAGTCAAAACATCACCCCAAGGCTCCCCAAAACTCGGTGCGGAAGTCCATAACGGCTATGGAATGGTAATGTGAATATGCAAAGTTCCACCTTCGCTACTGCACTGACTGAAATCCCGCTGATGTCTAATTCGACTGGATCTTCATGTTTTCCTCCGTAGGAACTATGACCCAATTAATATTACTTAAAGTGATTTCCCTTACCCAATTTTACCTTAAAAATGATTATGTCCCTTGATGTTACCATGACAAAATAGTTTACCTTATTGCATGTTCATTTTCAATTTCATTATGAATGTACACAATTTCAACATCAAAATATTTCCATTACCTGTTCATATTTTCAACATCAAATAATTTCACTGCCTGTACATAATTTCAACATCAAATAATTTCATCACCTGTACATAATTTCAACATGTTTCAATTTATATACCATCGATGAATATCTGTATTTTCTACCAAACAATGTTTTACTTTCAATTGTTAACACATTTGATTTCATTTAATTGTACGTCACTATGGACTACTATCGTCGCTGTCCTGTCCGTCATTGCTTAACTCAGTATTACAACATATAACATGCATCACTTTTGCACGTATCAATTAACAATCATTACAACATATGCTTGTGTACTTCAAACACAGTTCTTTTATGTTACTTGGATGTAACATTGCAATTTTCAAATACCATTTTCTTGTACTTTCAAATTACTAAATGGTATTTGTTTTTTCTTCAGTTTACAATCTTGACATGACGTCTGACAAAGGGTTGAACTGTGTTATCAACAATGCCCATCTGTAAACTCTGGAATTGCTTGTTGCCTCTATTGCTAATAATTTTTTGAGTCCTAAATCGTCTGTTACTATTGTAAACCCTTGCTCCAACTAATATTTCTGGAACTTTTCTTAGGCTACAACTAATGCTAGAGCCTCTTTTTCAGAAGTACTATACCTTTGTTGTGTGGATGTTAGTTTTTGGGAAAACAAAACTAATACTGGAAAAAGAATGTGGGGATATTTATGTGCTAACATTGGTTCTTTAGTGTGTCCACTAGCGTCAGTTTGCAAGTAGAATTGTTTGCTCGAATCAGGTTGTCTTAAAATAGGTGGTGCTGAGAACAAAGATTAAATTGTCTTTAAAATTATATCATGACGTTTTTCCCCAATCTTTTTTCTTAAACTGTTCTTTCTTCAGAAATTCTGACAATGGTTAAGTTAAAGATGCCAAATTTTGAATGAAATTCCTATAATAATGGATCAACCCTAACAATGGTTTTTTTTTTTTATTATTTTTTTTTAGGTTTTTGGTTTCTTAATCTTCAAAATCGTCGAAACAATGTTTTGGTCTGTTTGAATATTTTCCTCAAACAAAATATGGCCAAAAACTGTATTTTAATCAAACAAAACTCAGATTTGTGTGGATTCACTGGCAATTTTGCTTTCTGAATATTCGAAAACACTGTAAAGTTTCAAGAATGTTCTAGTAACTCTTTTGTATGGATACAAATATCATCAAAATATGCGTTTATATGTTCAATTCCCACTAACAACCTCCTTATAATTTTGTGTGAAGATTTTTAGAGCATTCAAGGGCCCAAAAGGTAATCTTAACCACTGTTTAAACCCAATGGGTGTTGTGAAACTGGTATAGATACTGGCATTCTGGGTAAGAGGAATCTGCCAATATCCCTTACACAAATCTGGTTTGTTAAAAAATTTAGAATCATACAACAGGTGGATAGTGACATCTGATAATGGAATATGTTCTGACTCTAAATAAGTAATTTCATTTAATTTCCTAAAATCAACACAATTTCTCAAAATAGCATCTTTTTTTAAACAATTACCATGGGTGAACTATATTCTGAAGTAGAATCTGTGATTAGGCCATCTTACTGGCGCTGTTTCAACTCGTCTACCACTTTATCAATATAATGCACTGGTACTGCATAATTTGTGGCTTTTATTGGGACAGCTGAATTCAGCTGCATATCATAGTGAACTAAATTTGCCTTTCCCAGTTTGTTAGTAAATATTTCTTAATACTTATAAAATACCTCGCGTTCTCATTCTGTCTTTTTGTGACACGTCTTCATTGATCTTTACTGACCTCTAGTTAAGCTCATTTGATATAGTGGATGTAGGAATCGCCTCATTCATCGCATCTGCAAGTTTCATTTATAAAAATTACGGGCTTATATATTTTCAGTGGTTTCATCATTTATATCACCTCTTCTAAAATATTGTTGACATTATACATTTTAAACTTGTTTTATTTTAAAAATAATAAATGTCATAATCCACATTGAATATTCTTCTCAACACCAAATGTCACAGTGTGGGTGGTGTGTACATTTTAAAGAGGGGATAGAAGAAGAAGAGAAGATATAAAAGTATAGAGAGAGACAGACGAGAAGAAATAATAGTTAAAGGATGTATAAGAGGACAATAGGTTCTCCTGTGTGGAGAGTGTAGTAATGAGTCTACACCCCAAACGATCAGGTAATAGTCAGTGGAGGTCTTATGAAGGAGAGAGTAGATATATAGTAAAGTGGTGGTGGTATAAAGACTACAGAGACTAACAATAATAGTACCACTCCTATACTCAACAAACTAACGATTGAATAAAAGAATAACAACTAACAATCATGTTTATTAAGAAACAGCATTACAAAGTCGTCTATCTCATGTTACACAACCGACAGATGTTATATTATGTTATAAACAGAACGTCCTCACACTATAAGACTCAGCAACTGACAGCAGAATCCACTCAACAATAAACTAGCAAATGACGCCTAGAATATCCTTCCTTGCTCTACAAATAATAAGCCAAATAACAACTACAATCTAGCCATCTACTCTAATGCCAAATACCGACTACCATCTAACCGTACTGCTGATTGCAGTCCAAAGACCAGCAAACCAATAGCCAAATACCGACTACCATCTAGCCATACTGCTGATTGCACTCTAGATACCATCTAACTATAGCTGATTGCAGTCCAAAGACCATCTAGCCTATTTAGCCAACCCGGCACACCATGACAGAAACTACCATGTCACATAACATGAAGCAATATTTCGTGCATTATCTGGCAAGTCACAGAACAGAAGTATGGACTTAGCTCCATCGTAGCGACATCATCCGAATGCCCACAGCATCCTTCGTTGGCAGAGATCTCAGCGCAAGTGTCACTGTCAGGGCTCCCAGTAGTGTATATACCCCTGACGCTACTTGGTTCTACCTCTCCCCTTTGTACTTAAGTTCGTGAACCTGTGTCTTCTTAGGTCCATTAACCTTTCTCTTTCCCGTCAAAGATGGTTTTCCAAGCCACTTTGCATATTTGGATGGAAAATCCCCAGGAAATCTTGTGTCGTTGCCTTTGTTCGTTGCCCTGCCTCTGTTAATTTACGAGTATATTGGCCTGCAACAGTTCATGAACAAGCTTGGCATGCACCCACGTCTTTGTCCACTCTTGAGTCAATGCCCTCAGGGGTGTTAGACTAGCGACCCTCTTTATCTCAAGCGACTCTATACCTCCTTATTCCTCCGTGTGTTTCTTTCCTTCTATTTCCTTCTTGTAATAAACGTGACTGTAATCAGTACTGTCACATTCCGGCCCCCTAACGAAGAATCAGTGCCACTCTGATTCCTGAAGAACCTGACACTCCAGCCAGTGATTGATTTCCCCCGCCTCTTATCAATAGACACCTTCCTATGTCTATAATCTCTCTGCTCGCCTTTCAGTAAGACCATCAGCAAAGAGCATCACATAATTGCATCATTAACCAATGTCTAAATTATGAATTCAACAAAAACAATAGATTCTCCTTGAGAAAATAAGTAAACAAATTCTCCTGTGTGCTTGATGTGCAACTGTAGGATCCAAGTCACCACCTGTTACAGTACATTTAACAAACTGCACAAATACAACACCATCATAACAACAAATGTCACAAACACATTTCTACAAACTCATCAAAAACGGCAACACATGTTTCGCGACAAAAGACAAAACACCTATCCAAATCGTCTTTGCCCACTGGACATTCCGTAGCGGGACGCTAGTCACCACTTCCTCTGTGCTTGTCGCCTGTTTTGACGAACCAAAACATCCAGCCAACAACACGTGTAACAAATACAGCTCTGAGTACAAAACTCATCAACAGAAACAATTGTTTCGCCACACAACATATAATCAGCCGTCTTCTGTTGGACTGGACTTGTGGCTGCAGGATCTTCACGTCACCTGTAACAAACTCTGAACACTACCACATTAAATTCATACCAAATGTTACTGCACCATGTGACCAGCGGATTTCTTTGTGTCCACCATTAACTGGGTCAACAGTTCACAAGACATGTCCTCAACTCTTCCTCTCTGGCTATGAGGCGCAATTTCTTTTGTTCCCTGCTGGTCAATACGTATTGTGGTCTTGTAGCATTTGGAAGGCGCAGGACAACATACACATCATCAGACCAATATTCATTCATGTCCCCCTCTTCTGGTTCGAGTTTCAACTGTACTTTCTCGCCTATTTTGAATCTGGAATAACTTTCAACAGTCTCTGTAGTCAACTGCACTTCACTAGGTAACGCGGCGCAGGACTGGTTCAAACTGGCAGAATTTTCATTGTGCTGAGTTTTGCTCGGCAACTGTTCAGTGCTAGATACACCAGCGGAAAGCTGATTTATAGCTGTCGAATTGTCACTGCTCTGTGTTTGAGCAGGAGAACCTTGACTGGAAGACACACACTGTCTCCTTCTCCTGCCACGCCTCCTCCTTTTTGACCTCATTTCACCTTCTCCACGAATCTGTCTATCATTGGGTTTCTTAACTGAATTCGCACTGGCGGAGTTTTTCAACCCTGCCGATAGTACAACTGGGCATGAGCTCTGTGGCCTCTTACGCCACGCTTGCCAAGTTTCGTTGTTCTTGCTGTAGTTAGACGCCTCTCGCTTCTGCGCCTGTATAGGGCGCCGAACATCGCCGACAGTTGTTCTCTGTCGACAGGCACTCATTAGATGTGATGATGACTGGCAAAGGAAACATCGTTTGCGCTGTACAGGGGGCTGTAACAAAGCTGCTACTCGTTGTTTCAATTGCTTCACTTTCTCCCTCAAAACCGACACTTCATGCTTCTCTCTTGACGACACTGTAGAACTCACAACATTCACCTGCGTCACTGACTCGTTAGTCAAAACCACATTATTAGAAAAGAAATTTTCATCACCCAACCATCTAAGAGCAAAATTTCTGATGGACAGAAAAGTCACACTAGGATCTTGGTGAATTCTCTCTAGCGCTAACTTTCTGCAAATCGTGTCTCTCAGTTGTACGACGAATTGATCTCTCAAGATCGACGTATCCCATGGGGACATTTTCACTTTCTTTTGCGCACTGATAATCGCTTGAAACGCTTCATGAATACGATGAGAAAAACTACGGAGAGTCTCATTCTCACCGTGCCGTAGGGCGAAAAATGCAGACGCTAGCTCCACAACACTTCGATGCTCCCCATACACTTCTTGTATGACATCTAGCATTTCGTTTGCATTCTCTGCTTGATGCAACTTCAGCTCTTGCCTGACGCTCGATGTGACATGATCAAGCACCATGTCAATCTGATCTGCCGGAGTCATCCGTTCATTTCTGAACACGGACTTGACTCGACGAACGAACTCATCTGTGACTGTGGGATCTGATGTCCCCTCAAAGTGCGTAATGCTTACGCGCTCTGGCAACATGATGATGTGCGTACACCCTGGTCTGTTTGTCAAACAGGATCCTTCCACCGCCGAGGTCAGGGAACTGCCTTCATGGTGCATGTTACTGCTCACACGAGTGCTCTCGTCCATCTTGCTTAGGAGGTTCAACTGAATTTTTCGCACCGGGTTGGCTTCCTAATTCTAAATCCAAACTTCACACCTCAAAGAGATCTACTGGCTACTTCTCTACCAACAACTGGAAATAATACATCCACTAAACAACTCTGTTTAAGAACGTGAATGATAGAACAACTCCTAACTGATGGAATTCAAACCTTACCAACTGACCAAAACACTGAACGGCCACTAAGAATCATATACCACACTATGGATAGCACCATCTATCATAGACTGAGAGGTATACACATTCAAAAGGAATCCTGCTCGCAGCGCCAAAAATGTCACAGTGTGGGTGGTGTGTACATTTTAAAGAGGGGATAGAAGAAGAAGAGAAGATATACAAGTATAGAGAGAGACAGACGAGAAGAAATAATAGTTAAAGGATGTATAAGAGGACAATAGGTTCTCCTGTGTGGAGAGTGTAGTAATAAGTCTACACCCCAAACGATCAGGTAATAGTCAGTGGAGGTCTTATGAAGGAGAGAGTAGATATATAGTAAAGTGGTGGTGGTATAAAGACTACAGAGACTAACAATAATAGTACCACTCCTATACTCAACAAACTAACGATTGAATAAAAGAATAACAACTAACAATCATGTTTATTAAGAAACAGCATTACAAAGTCGTTAATCTCATGTTACACAACCGACAGATGTTATATTATGTTATAAACAGAACGTCTTCACACTATAAGACTCAGCAACTGACAGCAGAATCCACTCAACAATAAACTAGCAAATGACGCCTAGAATATCCTTCCTTGCTCTACAAATAATAAGCCAAATAACAACTACAATCTAGCCATCTACTCTAATGCCAAATACCGACTACCATCTAACCGTACTGCTGATTGCAGTCCAAAGACCAGCAAACCAATAGCCAAATACCGACTACCATCTAGCCATACTGCTGATTGCAGTCTAGATACCATCTAACTATAGCTGATTGCAGTCCAAAGACCATCTAGCCTATTTAGCCAACCCGGCACACCATGACAGAAACTGCCATGTCACATAACATGAAGCAATATTTCGTGCATTATCTGGCAAGTCACAGAACAGAAGTATGGACTTAGCTCCATCGTAGCGACATCATCCGAATGCCCACAGCATCCTTCGTTGGCAGAGATCTCAGCGCAAGTGTCACTGTCAGGGCTCCCAGTAGTGTATATACCCCTGACGATACTTGGTTCTACCTCTCCCCTTTGTACTTAAGTTCGTGAACCTGTGTCTTCTTAGGTCCATTAACCTTTCTCTTTCCCGCCAAAGATGGTTTTTCAAGCCACTTTGCATATTTGGATGGAAAATCCCCAGGAAATCTTGTGTCGTTGCCTTTGTTCGTTGCCCTGCCTCTGTTAATTTACGAGTATATTGGCCTGCAACAGTTCATGAACAAGCTTGGCATGCACCCACGTCTTTGTCCACTCTTGAGTCAATGCCCTCAGGGTGTTAGACTAGCGACCCTCTTTATCTCAAGCGACTCTATACCTCCTTATTCCTCCGTGTGTTTCTTTCCTTCTATTTCTTTCTTGTAATAAACGTGACTGTAATCAGTACTGTCACATTATATGATTCTTGCCATTCAACACAATGTTTATCTGACTTTTACGGTAGCAACACCAATACCTCGTCTTTTGGTTTCAGCTCAGTTAGCTTATAGACCTATTAGCATAGGTTCTTTGCTTCTCTGTTGCTTGTGTGATAGCTCTGTTTGCCTCTTCGCCCACTTTCTTGTGTCTATAATTTATGACAGCCCCATAATCATGTACCTTTCGATCTTGTTCATCTTTACCTGTAATGATGTTCTTGAACACTTTTAAAGGCCTTCTCGGGTGGGCTCCGTATATCAGCTGGAATGGTGACACCCCTGTGGAACTGTGCAATATTTTAAAGCAAATAATACTGGGAGCAAAAGAGTATCCCATGTCAAGGGATTATTGTATGTTGTTCTCGATAACATAGTCTTGACTGACTCGTTTAAGTTTTCAACCAAACCATTCGCCTGGGCGTGGTATGGTGTAGTAAACTGTTGTCTGAACCCCAGGAAGTTGGTTAGGGCACGTGTTATTGCTGACGTAAACTGTGTGCCTCTTTCTGACACTACGATATCTGGAAAACCTAACCTAGAGAAAATTAACATTGAAGCTTCTTGTAAATGTTTAGAGGTTACAAATTTAAGTGGAATCGCCTCAAGCCATTTTGTAGCAACATCAGTTAACGTGAAAATAAACCGATTGCCTCATGACGATGTGACTGGTAATGGACCAGCTATGTCTACAACTACCTGTTCAAATAGTCTATTTGCCGTAAGACCTGGTTGACCTGGGGCTTTTGGGTTTACCCCTTTTTTAGCTTACTGATGTTATCATAAAAATAAATAAAGTACATCAATATGTCATCAATTTTCAATAAATAAATTATTTAATTCAGTTGGAGAATAATAACCACTCAGGTTTTTAACAATCTTTGTCCTTGGGTATTTAGCCACTCTGTGTGTGACTCATCTATATAATATTTGCAATCTGTTTGAGATCCTATTATTAATATCAAAGACAGTTATAAGAGAATGTGGTAAATACTTCAGAAATATTTAAAAGAAAAAAAAAATAGTGATCAATGAAGTCAATTCCTGAAATACTGGAAATAAATATACATTCGTTATTATTAATGCTTTATCAATTTATAAATTACAGTCAATAAATGGTAATTACTGTATAATTTATTTTAAATCAATATAAACCAATTTCTAAATATCGTTTAATCATCATTAAAGTATGTATAATAATTTGTAATTGTTAGTAAATAACTATCAAACTGTTATTATTCACGAATTATACCTATTTATAACAATAATAAACCTTTAAATGATTTCAATATCATGATTATAAAAATTATTATTTTTCACTTATGCCTATGACAATTAAAAGGAATTATTCTTCATTATTTCCGTTATAAAGTCTCAGTAAATAACAAGATTATTCAAATTAATAATATAAATTGTTGACAATTTAAAAAAATTACGCACACCTCATTCAACAAATTATCGTAATAAATATATTTAGGTATAATGACGAAGAGCAGTGGCAATTATATCATATGAAAAAAATATGCACCATTCATTAATTTAGAACAGTAAGTAAATAAATATTTAAAAAAAAATAAATATTTGTAACCCTAATTACTCTGCTACGCCTCTAACCACACAATAATATTAACAATATGGCGGTTATAACGCTTCAGATTCCGAAATCTACTTTTATTTTGTCAAAAATTAATTTTCAATTCATGGTCTATCAGTATAATTATCGTTCGCCCACACTGGAATTGTTTCAAAATGTTCCTAACTGTGGCTAGAATACCTTTTCCAATTTTTCGGCACAATAATGATTTAAGAAAATGTTATTGTAATTTTCCTTTTGTTTATCATATAGCACCGGTGCACAATTGTTCACAGGGAAATTACTATGTTGGTTGAATAATTATTTATTGTACTCTTCTCTAACGACTTAACAATAATTTAATATGGACACAGTACCTCATTTGTTCAACGTAGTAACATAATTCAGACACATCAGTTATGTGCAGCTTCGTTCAAACCATCTATCAATCACGCACGCTTGATTCCGTCTGTAGATGTGTCGTTTCCATATCGACCGCCAATGTGGTCCTACTTTTGTTCATTCTGAATTGTAATAGAAACTTTCTGCTTCTGTTGTAGCAAATTACAACGTTGCCACATTTGATCGCCTTCCGCTGCCTCACGATTTGTCTGCAGTGTTTTGTTTAGTCAGACGGTGTTGACTTCTGACGATGGCTTGAATTTTTACGGTGCAGTGTAACAAGTGACGCTTTTTCTGATGCCTTGTCAATGGTGCGTCATCTCCGTTGTCTCTGACTGACAATATCGGTGAATACATTGTTCAACATGTAACATGAAATTTCTACAGTTTTCTTGTATACGCTCGACAGTTTGCCTTTCTCAGTTGTA
>CAJHNH020005206.1:0-24473 GCA_905116865.2 Candidula unifasciata
TGTGAGCATGAGGGAGAGATGAAATGTTTTATTTAAATAAACATGCTTGATGTTAGTATAATATACATGCTTAGTGTACATCTAGAGCAGATACTACAAATATGCGCTTGTTTCTTCATTCTCCAGTTCCCACATTGGGCAGGGACTAGTAGGCATCCATTATTTGCCGACCGCCGAGTGTAACGACCTGCAGAAAGCAGTGAGGACGACAAACTGGAAAAGATAGGCAGGGTCTCAAGCCGAGAACTGTCCTGATGAGCTAAGTTATGTACAACTTTAATGTCATCTATAACATCATCCCAACTCTACTAGCCTAAACAAGTTCATTTTATTTTAGTCAGATTTATTAAATAAATCTTTTTGATGTTTAAACAGAGTTAAGTAAATTGTGTACTTAGGTTCAAGTGTCTTTGTGCATATTAGTTTACTTCAGCTAACAAATATTTAAATCACTTGATGGGGGCTTTTAAGTAATGCCAGGAGAGGAGAGCAGTCGGAGGGGTTAAATGAGCACCTGGATTATTTCATAGTGGGTGTATCCAGAAATCTATCTATCCCTTCTCCTACTCCTGTGGATACAAGTACAGCAACTTTCATTTCATGGAACGAGCCACTCGCTGTTTTCTTGGCTATCCAGGACTGTCTAGGATCAACATAGCTTAGATAATAGTCCAGTTTCTCACGTGGGTGGGCATTGTTAAGGTTCAAACCCACACCCTCACTATATCAGTGTATTTACCCACGTGGGCGCGCGACAGGACTGTGTTCAATCCATGATAAGGAAGGATTTTGATTAGGATATAACTTAGTTAGTTAGTTAGTTAGTTGTTTGGGTTATCCTCATTGCACTCTGGACATGTCCATAGGTGCTCAGATCCTCCCCTCAGTATGAACCCCAACATCCGATGGCTAATAGTACCAGTTCTATGTTGATTAACAAGTCTTCTGGCGTGTCTGGTGTGCGTCTCGTTTTTTGCTGTGCCGATCTTAATTCCCAAGTCTGCCATTCTGGCGAGTGATGTGGATTCACTGCCACCAAAGTCCTCTATCCTTCCCATTTCTCTGAGGGCATTGATAATATCAGCATGATCCATAGGCTGACCGTCGGTAGTGATAGCGGATCCAGCCAACCTGTCAGCTCTTTCATTTCCATCGACACCTGCGTGTCCCGGAACAAAAATAAAGGTGACTCCACGCACAGTGGACTTCTGTAATGATTCAAGCCATTGTCTTCGCACTGAACCTGCCTGAACTCTCCGGATCATACTCATTGAATCACTGAGTATACACATGCGGGTGTATTTTTGTGTTTCAAGCTAGGCAAGCTCTTGCGTCACTGCCATCACCTCCATCGTCATGCTGCTGACGATATAACTAAATGGAAGAAAAGATTACAAGCCTAATGTGACATTGCACAAAAGGAGGATGTTGGTGATATTCCTCACAGGCTTTATGTGACACATAATAAGCATGTTTGGTGTTTGTTTGTTTAGCTCTAACAGGATCATGACACATTGGCTAGTGTGAATATTTAGTAGATCATTTTCAAGAACAGTTCTAGTAAAGCAAGCTCCAAGACGCTCAGCCCATGCTGCTGGTTTAACACCAGCTTTCAGGTTGCCTAATAAATAAATGAATTGATACTAAAAACTTAAAATTACTGCCTCACTTTTAGTTTATACAGTTCCCTGTGTGGGTTCCAGGGCACTATAGTCATAAGAGTCGATTAATTAGGGATGTTTCCCTAATTCTTAAGTCAGACTGCATCTGCCTTAGAGGGCAGGAACCAACAGTCTGCGTTCAAATAAGCAGATCTGTAAATAGGATCTGTACGCAAAAATCAGGTTCTGGAACGAGCCCAAAGTCCAGAAGTGGATGAACAACCAGATCCTTCCGCCAGAATTTACTGCCAGTGAACATGAAGAAGAAGAAAGGTTTATAAGTTCTAAGAGTCTTGGTGTTTTTAAATCAAGTGAATACTCAAAGATGTATTTAATTAAAACACAATAACACACAACCAACCTCACATGTGTCCCCTGGCAGGCCTAAACACCAGAAGATAGTGTAGTTCACATGTGTTGTATCTTCAGTCATGTTCCATACAGCACGGAGTGACTCTGAATGTTCTGAGCTTGAGTTGGCTGAAATCTCCACCACAAATGATTCAGTAATGCTCTTTGGCACTGTTTTGTAAAATGAAAATAGTGTAAACATAACTAATACTGCTGGGGTTGTTTTTTGCCAGATCTGGACATCTTTATACAAGTTATATGAGAATACAAGTTGAGTCGGTAACAGCAGGGTTCCATCAGGTGGAGAAGATCTCAACCACACATCCTGTCACAGTTCGGACCCACAAAACACAAAACGTGCTTTCTTCATATGGGATGGGTCGCATAAATTCAGAGGTCACAGGTGGTGAGAGTCACATGGATATTGTTTTTGAGTGACAGCTTGGCTGGACTAGTCTACTTGTGGGTGTACTGCAAAGTGTCCTCTCACCTGTAGGATGAGGTAACAAGTAAAATGGAAGTTACTGAAAAGCTGTATCTGGAGAGAATGATCCAGCCGAGGGGGGGGGGGGGGGGGAGAGAAGGGGGGGGGGGGTCTGCAAGCTCTTGGTGCCACCTGAGACTCAGCAGAAAGTTCACAACATAAACCATGTTGGGTACATTCAAAAAGCATTCCATATACAGTTCACCACTCACAGTGTCGTGTCATGCACTGTACTCAGAATAGTAATGAAAAGCAGAAATGAGCTGACACATTCTATTGAAGATCAGAATTATTATTTCACTAAAAGTACACACTAAAATTGCTTTAGTCACTTTAGCCAGTAAGGTTTAGTATCACTTTTTAAAGATCTTGTTAAGGATCAGAAACACTTGGAAAATATAATCATTACTTACCAACAAATGTTTTCGGGGGGATAACCATAATACTTGGTTTCACAGAGTACCCTTCCTTATTATGGGCTGATATTGCCAGCTGGGAAGTTGAACCACACGGAAGTTCCACAACTGTCAAATGAACATCTGACTTGACCCTTTTTAAATGTTTGTCACCCAGCTTGATTAAGTAACTGTCAATGATCCCATTCCTTTGAGATTCCTCAACTTTCTGTCATATATTAGGATGTAAGAGACAAGAAAACAGTTTGATAAAATGAACATCAAACAAAAGAAACAAGAATGTAAATTTTCAATGTCCCCTTTGATCCTCTGAAACCCTTATAGAAAAAATGCTAATTTCCTGTCATCTTACCACTTTGTTACATCGTCTAAATGATCTTCTCTACTGTATAGTTTTGATTTTATCTTCTTTATCAATAACTGCCTAGTTTCTAAAACACTACTCAAATTGACTGACACAGTCGTCATCGATGTGAATCTTCACTAAGGCACATTTTTACAACTGTGGGCTCCTGGGTGACCAAGCCAAGAAAATATTCAGTACAATTGCCCAGGTACACAGTTCGATTCCAGCTGCAGTCAATCTGACAGCAGACTTTTTAACTATTTTGATTTTAGGCTGGTTCAACTACTCTAGGAGCAAAAGTCAATTTTGAAAATCCACCTCAAAAGAGATTTGAACTAATTAGCACCAGATCATCAAGTAACACAAAAAGCTATAGAGCACCACAAAAATGAATGGCACACGGCAAGCTGACCACTGCTGCTCTGAAAAATTATTTGTTTTTAGCTGGGTTTATCATTACGGTCCAAGGAGAATGGCGCTGCGAGGAGTTACCAGGGGATCTAGTCAGCGCTTAACACTAAAGGGAAAGGCGAGACGGATATATAATCAGACAGTTACTGGTGCCATCGGAATTGGAACTCTTCGTTTGCTGCTGAAGATGGAAGACGGAGCGCTTCTGGGGGTGTCCTGAGTGCTATGATGTTGATTCTTAATTCAACATTCAACACAGCCAAGTTTTGCTGAAGACAAATTCCCATTTCTGGATTGGGACTCTGAAGGTTCCATTGTCCAGCTACTGAGCTGAGTGCTTTGTGTGACACTGTGAGCTGTGGATTTCATGTAGAATTTCTGTTGTTGTTGTGCCTGCAGCACAAAATGGCAGGCGGCTGATTACATCTAAAATGCTGGTGCAATGCCTGCTCTCATGACTGACCGTTTACCACAACCGCTGCCTTATGCACTCCTACTTTGGGTGTGCAGGCATCAAGATTTTGCTGGGGCTGACAAGTATTTATCTAGTTTTCAAATGGGATGGTGAAGGACATTTTGTGTGATTTCCACTGGCATAGAAACTGAGTGGTGATGGGGTGACCTGTCTCCAGCCATGGAACCTCGACTAATAACAGAAAGAAGAAAAAAAAGAACATGTAGAAATAAAGGTAAGTAAAGGTGTTTACAGAAGATGGCAAACTCGACAGAAGAGGATAGAAGGCAAATGCTACTAACTATTCCCTTAGCTTAGACATCCAAATGTCTCCCCTTCAGCAAAACAGCAAATGATTAATAGCATCTTCATTCCTACTTTATATGCTATCAGTGCAAAATATGGAAAATAACATATAAAAATTACTACATGTGAAATATGCTGTCTACGTTAGGGTCACTAACAAATATAAATGACAGGGTTATGAATACCAGCATTAGTGAGAAAATTGGGTACTGTTGATTCAAGAACTGACACCACAGCACTCAGAGCATTCCCACAAATGGTATGTCCCCATCTTCAGCAGCCAATGCAAAGTTTCAATACCAACAGTACCAGAAGCACACTGACAATAGGTTTGTCTTGCCTTTACTCTCAGCACTGAGTATCAGCCTGATTCCCTAGTCACTCTCCAGTGCAACACTCTCACCAGACTATGATGATTCATTTGCTCCCATTAGGCCTTAACCACATCTGCTTTATCATGAATCAGTATAAAGCCAGCCAACCTGTCCCCCTGTTTATTTCCCAACACACCCTAGAAAGAATCCAGACAATGCTCTTAACCCGTGACCTCCGATGCAAAGCGTGCCCCTCTGGATGAAGCTTACCTGACCTCACCTTCCTCAGCATACTTTCTGAGTCAGCTACAATCATGATGTGTGTATGTATCGTGTTCTCTAGCTAGGGGATAACTGCAGTGACCGCCTCTTAAGCGTGAACATAAAACTGTTTTCACCTCCATTCTTAAGCTAGATTATGTGGCATCATTTGCTAGGCTGTCCTGCATCAACATCGACCATTAGCTTACCTATGAACCTCACTGCATTTCTTTCGCTTCTCAACACAGAACCAGCTGTATAAATAATTGTACCATCATCAGAGAGAAAGTTGGAATAAGACTGTATCTGAATTATACTGATAAAGAATGAAATGGTTCAACCATGTATTGAGAATGCGGCCAGATCAAACTGCATATGAGATCTTTTACAGCAGAACAAATATCTGGGACAGAGAAGCAGGGAAGACAAAGAAACAGATAGACAAAAGGTGTAGATCAAACTTGTAAAAAGATAAATCCATCACCCAAGCCACCCCTGAAGCGCAAGACTAATACAGAAAGCCACGATACAGTGCTACAATCTGGTATCACTGAGACAACAAAAGAAGAACAACTGTTAACAGGAAAGACTGGCTGTTGAATTAGCTCCTTGACAATTTTAATTAGCTCCTTGACAATGTCAAAGGATATATAAATAAAAACTGCAAAAATATATTACCTGCCACATCAGGGTAACATTTCTGTAGCCATTCATGCACTTGGTGGAGGTGTAACTTCCATTTACAGTTGTGGGTCCTACATTTGGAGCTGTCGTGGCGAAATGTATTGTGGATGATATTGTTACCTAACTTTCCAACAGATAAATGATTAATTATGCATATCCAGATATATATATATATATATATATATATATATATATATATATATATATATATATATATTTCTGTGAGTGTGTGTGTGTGTGTGTGCGTGTATGTTTACCTATTTTTACACACCTATATATGTAAATATAAATATATACATATGCACAAACAAAGACATAGTCTAGCAATTAAAATAATTAGCTCGATTGTATTATGGCCAAGAAAAAAAAAACTAATCCATAAAGCAAAGCATGCCATCCAGTCAAGCAACATTCATCTATGATCTGGCAAAAACTGTAACTCTGCCCAGTCAGCAGACAAGTAACTGTATTTTGCTCACAAGTAAAAACTGTGTGATTACATACGCAGCAAGGAGCAAAGCATGACCAGTAAAACGTTTTCAATTCAGAAAAGTGCTCTTCTGACAACTGAATTGATGATATAAGTTTCTATGCATCAATGTTTACCACATTCAACATCAAATTCATCTACCATCATTCTCGGTCAGATACTGCTGTTTGTGTAACTGTTCTCTGACTTTGGCAATGAGTTTATAATTATGAACAAAAATGGACATTAAGAATACCACCTGAATATCTGTATACCTACATAAGATAAACACTGACAGTCAGAAACTTGTCTTATCAATTTAACTGTCTCAACAGCACTTTTTCTGACCACACATTTGTTATTATGTGTCGATTAGAATGTTTGTAATGTTATCAATCTATGTTCTAGCGTAGGCGACCTCTCATTTTCACACCATACTATGTATACATATATTCCATGGGTACATGTGTATACACAATATTCCATATTATCTGACTTAACTTTTGTTTTAAAATCATCATTGGTAATGAAAAAAAGTAAAATATCAGTACATATGACATTACAAAATAGATACAAATCAACAAACTTGAGGAAATAACTGGCAGTGATTAGCAATTAGAAAGGATTATCATCACAGCACTGCGGACAGATCCATAGGTGCTCTGATCTCCTCCTCAAAACCTCCACAAGAGTAAAACGACTGATGACGCCTGTTCTGTGTTGGTTAATAAAATGTCTTGTCCTCTTAGTGAAATTTTCATTTCTTGCACCTCCAGGCTGCACCCCCATGTCCATCAGTCTAGACAGGGTTATGGAGTCATGTCCTTTGTGTGCTCCTCGGTACAGTAAGTGCAGCGAATAGCATTGATAACATCACTTGTGTCTAATACTGGGCCAGTCAGTGTAAGCAAGATAGTCTGCAGGCTAATTTCCTTGAACACCCGCATGAACTGACACAAAGATGAAGGTTAGGGCAGATATTTGTGAAGTGCTTAGTGTTTCAATCCATTCTTGCCTGATAAATCCAGCTTGGATTTTTTTAAGCATATTGACCGAGTCACTAAGAAAACTGGCAATGATATTGTGGAAATGATGAAACAGGGGGGGGCACTACAGAGAAGGATGGGCAGGAGGTATCCGAAGATGACAGGACACATGTTATCCTACATCTGGAAGGGTTCAAGTAGATTGAGACGGCTCTGCAGTATATTAGTGAGCAGGAAGAAGCCACAGCAGCTGAGATAAACCGCTTGCATAAGTGGGGAGAGACTGCTGCGAGGAAGAGGGCAAAATCATCTATCAAAGACTTTTTTCAAAAACAAAACACTGTAAGTTCGAACTCTTTCATCTCAAGCCAACCTGTTCCTATTTTTGAAATTACTACTTATCAATTACCAGTTATAAGAAAAAAGTGTAATTTCTGTTTTTAAAAAAAAATTATGTTTTACGTTAATGTTTTGTTCATCTTAAAAAACTGTGTATCCATACTGTACCATGCACGGTTTTATTCTTTCTGCAGTTAACCCAACCAGACCTGAGGCCCTGAACCTAACTGCTCCCTATACCTTAGCTTCTGAGCATTAACATGAAAAAAACAAAAATGATATACAAAAATATTAGTTACATGCAAACAAGTGGTTAGAATAAATTGAAACTTGGAGACATTGTAGAAAATTGGTTCACCTTTCACTTAGCGCCAATGTTCCACCTTTGTGTGCTAATCCACCGAGCAGGATCAGCCTTGTTTCAAAAAGCGAGCACCAGGTGTTGCTGTTTGAGGGACATGCCCCCTCGATCTTGTTTTAAATCTATAATTTCCAAGATTCTCCTTATCACTCGAGCTCTCACTGACTGTGTCACTTCAACTGAGAACATATTCTTCATGAAATTCTAACTCCTCAGAGTCTGAATCAACCAAAGTATCGATCACCTGTTGGACTGTGAAAAGCCTAGACCAACTTCACTTTCCTGTTGAAGTGGCTGGTTCATCAGCCGCTGTTCATTGTAAGTTTTCATAATCTTTTCACATGAAACCACACAAAGTAAATATAAACACGTGGGCAGTCATTTGCAATGACTAACCACGATGTTTGATTACGATTGGTTGGTTATTTTTAGTTTGTGATGCGTTTTATCACGTGGACACAAAGTACCGAAAAAAAGGTACAGCGGTTTAGTGGCAGATTAGGAAATTACCTGAAAAGCGGTAGAGTGGTCTAACTAAAGCTTGACAAAAAAATGTATCTTTTAATGTGAGCAATATTTTTATTTTTGGACTTCCTTTTTCCATTTAAAACGTAGAGTACAATAGACAATAAATGCTTCTAAAGTACTGGCCTGTATGTACTAAGAGGTCAGAAAATATTAATAACGGCAGGTTTTGGTATTAAAAGACTGTTTTAACAATTTAGGTGGGGTAGAAATAGGTATTTATACAATTCCAGCATATTTGACTTTTCTGCTTTTCAGTCTACCCTTTCGCCACATTAGGCCAAATACTGCAGTCTGCAGCATATTGTTAATTTACATATAAAATGTTTAACAAGGAAAAAACAAAAAATTGAATCTTTTATGTTTCAATAAACCATGCATTCTTTTCTCAGATGAAATATTTCTAGATGGCAACAAAAAGTGCACATGACTTGCAAATAAACAACCATTAAATAAAACAATAAGAAGCAAAGAGTTGCAACCAATTTATTTTTCAATGAAAAAACAAAACATTTATAAAGAAGTTTTACTTATAATTACTGGAATAACTTAAGGTACAAGAAAAGGTATATGACAACCCTCCTAACGAACAAGTTTTAATCAACTCTCTTCTCTCTCTTCTTCTTTTCTTTTGCATTCACCGGATGTAAAATTGGGTAGAAAATTCTGGATGTTCGTCCACCTCTGGATTTAGACTCCTGAACAGCATGCACATCCATTTTACATATCTGGCTTATTTACATGCAGACTGTTGGTTCCCTGCCTCTCAGGCAGATGACTCTCAACTCTGAAAGATGTCTCAGTTAGTCGACTCCTACAAAATGCTTGTTGTGGAAGCAATGTGTCTATTCTTAATCTCCTTACAATGGAACACCAAAATCCACAAGGGGAAATGTTGAATGTTGAATTATGAATCGACATCACTGCAATCGGGGAAACCCTAAAAAGCGCTCTATCCCCATCTTCAGCAACAAGCGAAGAGTTAAAATTCCTGTGGTACCAGTAACTGCCTGATTGTAAATCCGTCTTGCCTTTTCCCCGCGTGGTGAGCATCAGCCTGATCCCCTTGTAACTCCTCACAGTGCCATTCTCCTCAGACTGTAATGGTCTATCTGTGCCTCAGCACTGTTCATTCGCTATCAAAGAACCCTCACAACATAAAGCTTGTCATAATCAGTTCACCACCAAGTGGTGCAGAACCAGCCAGTCTCTCTGACTGCTTATTTCCCAACACACCAGCATAACTGGAGAAAATATCTAAAGGATGCTAACTACTAGGGACCTTTGAAGTGATGCTTGCCACTCTGCACGGAGCCTGCCACTCTGCATGGAGCCTGCCACTCTCCACCTTTCTCAGCATGTTCTGTGAGTCAGTTACAATGACAGCATGTGTGTACAGCTGATTCTCAAGCCAGCCGAAGGCAGTAGTGACTGCATCCATCTCCATTCTCAAACTAGACGTTGTGCTATCATATGCCAGGCCCTGTTGCACCAAGTGATGTTAATTTGCCTTTGCTTTGAACCCCTTTTTACTTCATCTGCCCCTCAACACAGAGCCATCTGTATAGACAAACATGCAATCACCTGGGTGGGAATTTTCATGAATCATTTGTTGAACTTCTGATTCTGCAGTACCAGCTGGCCAGTCCCTGCACTCATGACTCATGTTTTAAAGTGATCAGAACCCTAGGTAACCCTACATAAGTCTGAAACCTGATCAGACATTTTGATCCATGCCTCTCCTTGCCTAAATTTATCAAGCCTGCACACAGGTCCAATTGTGTCATCAGCTTGCGCCGTCCAAGATTTTCCTCTTTTCAGTCTGTGACCCTTAGCTCTATCCAGGGCTTCAAGCAGGAGGTCCCTCTTGTCCGCAGCTACTCTCAGATTTGACTTTGCTTGCAGAACTTTGAGCTTATCTGCAATAGTAGGCAGTGCAAGTATAAATCGCATACATACTACTGGGGTATCTCTTGTACATTCCAGAATTACTCGCATGGCTTCATTCTGTATGCATTCAAGTTTCATCAGCTGACTCTCTGATATGGTAAGCATACCATGTCCACAATCTATCACCGACAGGATCACATGCTGGAACATTGTGAACAACATTCTTTGTATCCATGTTCATTGCTGCCATAATCTTTAGAGCACTGAGTCCTTTTTGGCATTTCACCGCAGCTGCTTCCACATGATCCCTGAAGGACAGATTTCTATCGAAAATGAAACCCAGGTACCTCAGTTTGCGTTCTCTTTTGATGTTACTGTTACAATAACAGTGAGGTTATTGTCCAGAGAGCACCACAAAACAGTTGCCTTTTCTGAGTTGATGACAGCACCCATTTCTGCACACCAGTCAGTCACTTTGTCGCCTATCTCTCCATTGCCTATATGCAAGAACATGATCGGCAAATACAATATCCTTCCAACACATTGTGATTCAAGTTCTGCAAACTTGCTTGTATACACATTAATAAGCACTGGTGAAATTGCAGAAGCATGGCGTAGTCCCAGGGGTGATATTACATGATTCTGAGGTCCATGTACCCAGATGACAGGCAACCATACGTGAATGCAAGACAGCTGCTATCCAATTCACAAATCATGGACAAACCCCCTTCTCCATGAGCGCAGAAATTAAAATATCATATTCGACTCTATTGTAGGCTTCCTCAAGATCAAGTGCTGCAACAATTGCCTCCTGTCTGTTCTGGAATCCCTCATAAACATCAAAAGCAAAAGTTGCTGCATTTGACCAGGTATCTTTCTGTGGCCGGTAACTACCCAATCCTTTTGGCAGGAGCTCTTCTGTTTCAAAAAACATTTGTAGTTTGATAGCAATAATCTTCTCTAGCACCTTGCCAAAAGTATTTTGTAGGGTGATAATCCTGAAACCGCTGAGTCTGGACTGATCTTTGCCTGGTATTGGAAGTGGAATGAGGTAGCTGTGTACCCTTTCCTGGGGTAATGAAGCTGTTCTGATGCTCTGGTTGAAGTAAAAAGCCATCTCCCTCAAGTCATCATCACTCATACTTTTCATGTGGGCATACCTGACTCTGTTTGGCCCCGGCACAGTGTCGTTTGTTTTTTGCAATATATGTTTTATATCCTCCACCCTAATGATATCCTCAAAATAATTATAATTTATTGTATTATACAGATTATTTCTAACTGAATTTCTAAGCTGCCTATTATTATAATCAGTTATGCTATAAATGTCTCCACAAAGGGAGACATTCTATAAACTGTCCAGGCTTTTAAACAAATAATTGTAGCAGCATATAGACGAAAGAAAAAAAATGTATTTATAATTTATATTTACATAACCATTACGATGACATTATAAGATAGTTGCATAACCTTTATAGCACGTTGCAAAACCAAACTCGGCATTTTTTTTTAGCTGTTGGGGTTTTCCAGGCAAATTTTACGTTCAGTAGTTTGCCATTGCTTACTGAACTGTCAGCTCTCGGTATCACTGTCAAAACCAACGCAAGACAAACCGTCGTCCACAGCTGGGATTGAACCCGGCACACCAGCATTACAAAGCTCGCAATATTTTTTTTTAACACATACCTTTTTTCCACAATATCCCACCCCCTTTTCCATGCTATTTTCAGTAAATATAACTATACCTCGGCCCTCCTTAACACTGCACAGGTGCAAAAAGAACCAATGCCATTACCCACGCTTGTCAGGGACCGGACAATGCAGCAATGCTGTTCCAGTGACTTCAAGGTGATGAGGAATGGACGGAATGATGGACTAGCAAAGAAGGGTTAACAATTATTTTGAACGCCTAAATTTATATAGACATATACATGCAATATAACAGTTCTTGCAGTTATTTAAGGACTGGCAGACCTGTCATAGGAGTCCAAGCATCAATGTAGACTGGGTCACTCCAGTAGCCGGAATATATCCCAGCAGGGTAGCAGTCCACAGAGAAGTTGTGATGTGTGTATGACGGGTAACCACACTGTGTAAAGTGTGTATGATTGATGTTGTCATTCACAACCTGAAACACAGTTATCCAATGTGATGTGTTAATTACAAGTCAAAGGTAATGTAACTGTCACTGTCACTTCTGTCTGTTTGACCACTTTTTTAGAGGGGTGTAGACAGGGGGGTTGTGAGATTGAGGATTTAGGGCCACCTGGCTAGTGCTGACACCATGAACTGTGCAGGTTAGGAGTTAAAAACACTACTGATATTCTAGACTTCTTAGCATTCACCAGGTGTAAACTCTGGCAGAAAGTTCTGATTATTTATCAACTTGTTGCCTTTGGTGCTATTCTAGAATTTGAGTTCTGTGTGCACACCTGTTTTAGAGGCCTAGTTCATTTGTGTGCAGACTGTTGGTTCCTTGCTTCTCCAGCAGATGCACTCTCTTAAAACACTCTTAATGAATCACCTTTTTTATATGCTTTTCTGGGAGGCAGTGGTTCTATTCCCTGTTCCCCAAATTGAGGCCCCAGAACTAACATGGGGAGAGAGAGACCCTAGTGTGAAGCTAGATTTTTAAAAAAAGGGTGATATTTTATGTCCTGCAGTGTGATAGCCTATCAAAAATAAAGGGAGACAAAACACAGAGAGAAGTGAATCAGAGACCAGGTAAAGGAGATATAGATAACATGATGTGAGCTGCAACGGCTGGCAAAGGACAACTCTTTCAGCACCAAAGAGTACATCAGAGGACCAATGGGTGGTCATGAAATTTTGAAATGTCAAAAAATTAGCAAATTAAAATAGATCATACAGCTACACCTTTTCTTCCCAGTACATTGACTACTTCTCGTTTTTAGACTGCATCAAACCGGCAGGCCAGGTCTGTCTTTTATTTATTTTTTTATTCCTGAAGTTGTGGTTGGCTTCAAAATAAATCACTGCAATTATGTGTTTTAAAGACTATAGAACAAAGTAAACAAGCTCCAATTACTTATATAATCTAAACAAAATACTGTTTCTGGCACTATTAGAACTGTAAGTCCGTGCTGGCTGCTGAAGATAGGAATGGGCATTTATGCAGATGTACCAAGTATTATGATATTGGGTTTTAAACATAAATGATGCAATAGATATAACAGAATCATACTTACTTACTTAGTCTCTCCTATTCTACCTTGGGATGTAGAGGTTTGCCAGAGAGATTGCCAAATGTCTCTTTTTGCAGTTTTATTTCTGGATTTGTTCCATTTTAGTCCTCTGTTAGTTTGGAACTGTAGGATGTTGTATTCCCTGCAAACTCTGGGTCACCCTGGAGGTTCCCTGGTTCTTAGCCTCCCATGCCTGCCATGGTGGCCGATTTTCTCCCATTCTGCATACATGTCCAAACTATTGTAGCTGTGACTGATCCGCTCGGGTTTGTAAGGATTGGGTATCAAGATCTTGATGTATTGTCTGATTGCGGACTTTGTCCCTTTTTTAACAGAATCATATTTCAATACTAGGTGGCCAGCCGCTAAAATCAGAACGTTACCTATGTGCTGTTGCACATT
This sequence comes from Candidula unifasciata, assembly GCA_905116865.2. Taxonomy (NCBI): domain Eukaryota; kingdom Metazoa; phylum Mollusca; class Gastropoda; order Stylommatophora; family Geomitridae; genus Candidula; species Candidula unifasciata. Next base: position 13,867 of record CAJHNH020005206.1, read on the forward strand.
TTGGGAGAAAAGAACTGACCCACTAACCCCTAACAAGCATGTCATAAAAGGCAATTAAGTAGTATTTATTGAAATACAATGTGTTGGATCAGAAGGCAGAGATATCACAGCCTAGTAGTAAATCACAACTTTTGGGGCGGTGAATCCACATCACTCGCCAGAATGGCAGACTTGGGAATTAAGTTCGGCATAGCAAAAAATGAGACGCACACCAGACACACCAGAAGACTTGTTAATCAACATAGAACTGGTACTATTAGCCATCGGACATTGGGGTTCATACTGAGGGGAGGATCTGAGCACCTATGGACATGTCCGGAGTGTAATGATGATAACCCAACTAACTAACTAACTAAGTAAATCACAACACAACTTGCCGTTCTCTGAAGGGGGAGCACAAAAAGAAGAAGATATCAGGATTCAGAACAGGAAAAGGTTGGTTCAAGCACCAGCTGATGAAGAAAATGAAGACTGAAAATACAATTATATGTCCATATGGAGTAGAAAATCACTGTAGAATACATTGTTCAAACTGTAGGTTCTATGAAAGAGAGGAAACTGTATGGTGATAAAATAAACCTGAAAGAGACTTCTGCTTCCATTGACGATGAATTGCATTTGTAGAGCCGGACTGTGTGTGTTGACACATCTGATGCCTGCCTAATGCAGTAAATGCATGTGTATGTTACTGTTTTGCTGAGACTATGTGCCAGTTATCTTTCACAAGGGACAGTGATGGACATTCTGTATGGTTTTCTCTGGCACGGGAATGCAGCTACTATGCTACGGGGGTGATTCGTTTTCTATGATTAACTCATACCAGATTACCTGAAATAGTCTGTCATCTGTCCCCCAAAAAAAGTTATACGTGTGTATTTAAGAGCAGAGGAAATAACGATCACAAGTCATATGAAAACTGATGACACGGCAAATTTGAGTTATAATATCCATCACATTTGAGTTTTGAACCTGTCACACATCAAGTTTAAAGTTAAGTAACACATTACATATCTTCTTCTATAGCATTCAAGCTCAAAACATCATTAGCTGCCTTGAACAATTCATGCCAGTTGGAGGGGGACTTCGAGTCTATTCTTTTTTCCCCCAAAATGGAGGCCCCTGAACCGACAAGCGGACATGTTACACATGAGTTCTGATAGAATGTCAATCTGAGCTGTCACCAGTGGCTAACTTAGCAGAGATCACATTTCCAATTTAAGGGTTCACAATCACCATGCAAAACATCTTAGGTTTTATATTCTAATTACATCACATTAAAGGTTTTATATTTACTATACATCACATTTTTAGAACAAAAGTGTACAGAGAGAATAAAACAATGTTAATCCCATATGGACTCCATGATTTCATTTATTTGGAAATCATGTTAATCCTAAAGGTCCATATATCACTGCCTAGCTGTAAGCCACAAGAGAACATGAGCAGCAGCAGCAGCAGCAGAAGAAGAATATAAATACATCACACTATAAAATCATACCTCAACATTATTGTCTCCTATATTGTGATGCCTGATTCTGCAAATTTTCTCATAATTCTTAGAATGTTGCCATGACAAACTGATGCAACCTGGCATAGGCTGGGCTGACAGGTTTATAACTGGTGCAGGCTTCACTGAGCATTATGAAACAATAGAAAAAGGACACCCTCTGACATGCCAGTTAAGTATTTTATGTCTCAAGTCTATCTGTGTTGTTCTCCATCACAAGTGATGAAGACCAGTTAGCATGATCAATGACTGTGAGTACGCAGATTAATTTCTAGTCAATATAGCAGGTAAGCAGGCTTACTGTTTTTAGTTATGACATGTTTTTGCTTTTAAAAAGTTAGCCGTTGCATGTATCTCTATATTTAGACTGAAAAATGCCTAGCTACTGAGCTGAATGCATGGTGCGACACTGTGAACTGCGGATTTTATTTCTTTTTCCACTGTGCTTGATGTGGTTTGTGTTGTGAACTGCATTTCTAAAATAGCGAGTAGCCTGTTGCCAGAGAAGTGGGTGTGCCTTATGTAATTAATTGCATGACCCCTACTGTTGTAATTGCTGCTTCCATCAACAGTGAATTCTATTTCTAGTGCCAGACTGTTTGCATTGGTACTTCTGATGGTAACCTTATAAATTTGATGTGTATGTATGATATTAGCTTTATTGAGGCTGCAGTCTGTGTCAGTTTTTTCATGAAGCAACAGTGATGAACATTCTGTGTGGTTTTCATTGACACAGGAATGGATCAACTATGGAGTGACCCATTTGCTGTGAACTTCAAACTTGGATTACCTGAAGATGACTGATAAGTCCAATCTGAGTGTGGAAAGTTCTTGGGAGTGCAAACACCAGTTGAAAGCAATGGAATCATAGCTGTACCCAGGGTATGGCTGGTAAGGCAGATGCCCTGTGCACAACTTGAAGAGGTTGGGGGACCCCAAAAAAACTTTTTCTGGAGGGGCCAAAATGAGCTTCATTTTGTTGAAGAATGTTAGAAGGGCACCAACCTACATATATATATAAATAAACACTCAGCCCTGATCAGCACCGCTTACATTAATAAAAAGACGTTAAACATGCTTCCTAATCATGCACTACCAAATCATTACATGTAGCCCCATATCTGAGCAATAGTTAAAGCCAAATACATCAAATGTCCTGACCCTACAGTCAGAATACCCTATGTACATGAAGGCAGCAGAGCTGGAATTTGCTTCACTGTTCTTTGTAGTCTTCATTCCTTCCTCACCAATGCAACCTCTGCTGCCTGGCAGGCTCAGGCACAATGGTAAATGGCTGTATGCCAACCAGGTCAGTCTTGTGCAACCGCCCAACATGTTTCTGTCCTAATGCCAAAAGATTTAGCAGCAGTTTAAGAAGCTGCTTATAGCGTTATCTCGAGCAATCCTAGCATAAAGCAGCCACTGCACGAGTCCGATGAAGTTAAAAAATAACATTATGGGACAGAAGGAACTAAACTAACCAGCAGGATAGTATGAGTTAATAGAGCAAATATCTATGATAGATGAGAGTCAAGACTGCTGTACTACTGGTCCTTGGATTCACCAATGAACAAGAGATGAATTATCTGGTACTTAACTCTTTTAGTCCCACAGGGTCTTACCAAATGTCCGAGACAGTTCAGAATGGCAATATTAGAATGATGGGTATACTATTTCCTCAGGGACTAAATATACAACCCTTGCAGGAAACAAACATGTTGTGAGAGTCATTCACTAAACATTGGATGTAAAAACATACATAACATGCTGATTAGTATATGTGAATAATACTCGGTCAAGCATAGTGTGTCTGGGTCAGAAGAAAAGTTAAAGCACTAATCATACCTTAGCATTAATTAATTAATTAATATTTTCTTACATGACATGAGTTCCTTGGACACACTCTTACCTGATTTATAGGCACTGACAGAAAAGACTTTCGATGCTGTGATGTTTTCGACTGTGTTGGTGACATTGACTTCTATCACATAGTTCTCCACCAAAAAAGACTCGGTGTTCATGAATGTGCAGCCATGGTAAGTGAGGTGAGGACATCTAAAGGCTGAGACGGGGCTGCAGACCAAGAGAAGACATGATTACAATCAACACGTCTAAGACAATCTGGAATTCTTTTCTCTGCTGCTGCTGCTGCTGAATCACTTGCAGGAGTATGTCAAGAGAGTAAGGTCATTTGTAGTGAGTTCACATGAATATGTATGAATATAACTCTTTCAGCAGCAGAAGACATGGCAGCAAGTCCCAAATGGGACAAACTAGAGGCCACTTGGGCAGCCAGATTTCCAGAGTATAGTTTAACCAAATCTAAAATGTAAATAAAAACACATTACTCCTTGGCTAAAGGGCTGCCAGCAAAGGACATTCATAAGGAAATGCTTTTTGTTGAAGCTGACAAATGTTTATCCCGTAAAGCAGTGCATAGCTGGGTAAACAAATGTTCTCTCAAAAAAAGGCAGAAACCTGTGGGAATTCCACCCCTCCCCAAAGAACCCTTTACAAAACAACCATTTGATACAGGTCAGTCATAATTTTTTTTTTTTATGTATCAGTATTTGGGGAAATTTTTAAAAATATAATAAGAGAGAAATGAGTAAACAAGAAGCAATAAAGGTGGAGCAATAAATAGGAAAGATTCCCCAGGAGCCTAAAAAAATGATCTGGGTGACTCATAGCCTGGCCTCGTCAGAATTCTAACACTAAGGCGATGGGTTAATTATAATGTCATAATTATCTTAATAAAGCCATTTTGTTCACATTTTCAAAAACCTAAATGCTTTTAATAGGCTAGCTGTGTATCCTCTACAAGACGTTGGTGAACTAACTCCAACATTTTCTAGCTGTTGTGGGTTTTCTAGGCAAATTTTATGTTCAGTAGTTTGCCACTGCTGTCTGAACATTCAGCACTCTGTACCACGGTCAAAACCTAAGCAAGACTAATTGTCCGCAGCTGAGATCAAACCCAGCACCCCAGCATTACAAAGTGTGTTTGCAACGCCTAAGCCACACATGCTATTTAAAGTAAATATATTCATATCCAGGCCTCCTAAACATAGTTCCGGAGCAAACAGAACATAATCAAGCTTCTACAGAACAGGCCATAGCAGAAATGCCAGTTACTGGAGTCACAGTCAAAAATGGTGGATTCGCTGCTCCTCAGGACAAGAGGGTTAAACACAAAAACATCTAGGCACGTACTGGTGTCTTGAACTGATGGTGTACACCACACTGATGTTAATGTTAGACCAGTTACTGTAATCAACAGGGTGCTGCCAGGTACAATTCATGGAGTCATTCCAATTGTAGAAAACACAGACAAACTGGCTAACATTATATGGACGATCTGAGGATAAATACAATTGTTTACATTATTAATATTTTAATTGAAAAGAACATTAAATATGCTGAATACAATAGAAAAAGATGGAAGAAATAAAGTTCGAGAAAAGAAAAAAAGAAAGGAAAGAAGGAGGGAGGGAGGGAAGGAAGGAAGGAAGGAAGGAAGGAAGGAAGGAAGGAAGGAAGGAAGGAAGGAAGGAAGGAAGGAAGGAAGGAAGGAAGGAAGGAAGGAAGGAAGGAAGGAAGGAAGGAAGGAAGGAAGGAAGGAAGGAAGGAAGGAAGGAAGGAAGGAAGGAAGGAAGGAAGGAAGGAAGGAAGGAAGGAAGGAAGGAAGGAAGGAAGGAAGGAAGGAAGGAAGGAAGGAAGGAAGGAAGGAAGGAAGGAAGGAAGGATTAGGTCACTGCACCTGGTGCACTCCAACAATTCCAATCCTCTGTAACCAACAAACAGTTCCCACACTGAAGATATCAGCTACAACCTGATCAAAGTCTGCTTGTCTTTTCTCCTGCCCCTTGAAAATCGATCAGATAAGAAGGCAAGCAAGAAAGAAAGAAACAAAGAAACAATTTCAATGGGAAATATACTCACACTCAACACGGACTTCACCAACGCCTGCATTTTCCAAATCCTGTATATTCTGAACCTCATGACACTGCTGTTTCCAAATATGGCAATTGTACTGACCGGCAGCATCAAGTGTCACATTAGGGACAACCAGCGTAGCACCCTGCTGGTTATCATGAATTTGAACCAAAGACATGGGTAGACATTTAGCTTGACTTCCAGGCTGCTGAAAACACAACAACAGAAAATATTTACATTTAAAAATGAACCACCGACTCTGTTATATCTTAACTCCAGCTTCTTCTAGATACCAGGTTTGTGTGTGATGACAATGATATGCCTAAACCACATGGTAGCTTTAGCAGCACAGACCTAATTGCAGCAAATCTGTATATCTTTTTTTTCTTCTTCTTCTCTTCCTTTTTTACCACTTTGGGTGTCAAGGGAGATATCAGGTTCTGCTTCTAGCTCTTTTGGCCACCTCGACCACGGACACATCATGTTGTTGCAGAGTTTCTCTGATGTTATCTTTCCATCTTGATCTTGGTCTACCTTGTGTTCTGTGTTCATCTCTTTTTCGGCACATGTCTTGTATGGTATAGCATCAGCTCTTCTCAGACATCTCATTTCCAAAGTTAAAAATTTTATGTTTTTCTATACGTACTGCAAGGAAAGAAACAAGGACCCATTTTCCGCCAATTATGCTCTGGAATGAGATACTCAACATATTTTTTATAGACCAACCGGCACTGGATAGGTGATGTGCCAGCCACCTTTACTTCCCAGGACCTTACATGCTACCCATTTTAGGCTAGGTCAACCTGGAAGCCAAGGTCATTTTCGACAACAACAAAAATCTGACTTCATGCAGATTCGAATCCATGATCTTCAGGTCACCAGGAAAAAGTCTAGCGGCTATGCCACAGTGAATCATAAACTAGTTATAAGATAATACACCTTTCTGTAGAAGTCAAGTTCCGGTATTGGCAGGATTTAGTTTGCTGATTTCTGAGATTGGAGAAGGGGAAAGAAAGCTCTGCAACAGTCCCCATGGAGATGGTACACTGACGTCAGAAAGTCTTGCCAGTAACCCACAATCCAATAAGTGACCACCCTCTCTCTATTCAGGTCTCAAATGAACCTGCATGCCAGTGACCATACCTCCACGGTGATGAAGCTGCTAAATAAACTGTGCAGGCTGTCGGACTGGTTGAGATTTGCTTCAATTCCTCACAGTGACACAGGTCAAAGCTTAGACTGCTCACTAGTACACTCATAACGTGTCTGCTGCCTTTCTACTTACATGGAGCTTTGTTATTATGTCTGAAATTATTCAAGTTAAATTGAGTGAACTTCTCAAAATAACCAACATTTTAAGAACAACAAAAACAGCAACAATAATAACCTCTAATGGTTTTGAAAAACTGAAGCTGACATTGTTGACACCATAATTCTCCAATTGGTTCGGTGAAGGACTGCAGGTCAATTGTAAATCATCGCCCACAAATATGTAGTTATCACCAGCTAGATCTGAAAAAGACAGACGGTAAATACTGTACTTCTCTAACAAGAAGAAGTAGCAATTATGTCAGAGATATCCTGTTCAATCTTTCTGGGGATATCTGGGATAGATACAGTTTGTCTTTTCCTTTCAGTTACTGGCTATTCATGTTTCTATAACACTTTTGGTTATTTAATTTTGCGTAAAAGAGGACCACTAAAGACATGAGTTGAAAATTAAATGCATTCAAAAACAAATGCCTGGGGAAATCAATGAACAGAAAAAGAATAAATCAGAAGAATATTTGGACAAGTGCTTGTACCAACAGTTATAAAAGACTGATTGATTGGGAACTTTTAGAGATGAATAGTTAGTTAAGTTCCAAGATCACTGTAGCCCGGGTCACCCTATAACTGTTGCGTTCATGTGTCCCTCATTGTCCCATTTGAAAACTTCTCAGCCCCAGCAGACTCTTGAAGCTGGCACATCCAAAGTAAAAATGTACAAGGCAGGTGTCAGATGTGCCAACACTAACGGCCCCACCTTAGAAATGCAGCTCACTTTGTTAACCACAAAGGCCGGCACTAGCCCAAAAAATACTTGCCATTCTTGACTTAATCAGCCACTCACCATTTTTATTTCAGAAAAACATGAAGCAGGCACAACAGAAAAAAACATGCCACATGAATTCCACAGCTCACAGTGTTGCATCAAATGCTCAACCCAGTAGTCGGAGGGTGGAACCTCTGGACTCCCAGTCCAGAAACTGGAAATTTGCGTCAGCAAAACCTAGCTAGAAACAAATGTCGGCCGCTTTGACTAGTAGTCTATTTATGTCTTCAGAGACATCTGATTTCTTTTGTTTTCATCAGTAGCAGATCATGAGTGAAGTAGGGTGCTGAACCCTGACTGATGTCAGTATGTGCGGCAATTTCAGTCAAAGTCAATCTGTGGTTTTCCTCTTTGAGGCCTTCAATGGCTGCAATCAACTCTGGGTCACAACACAGTGTGTCTGACTTGATTACGAGCAGTCTGTCATAGAAGTTAGGTTACAGTGAAACTTCCTACTCCAACTGATAGACTGGACTGACAAGCCTGCATCACCTTCATTCACCAAAGAATTTCTATAGGTTTTACCCCTTCACTGATCAAAAAATGGATCAATGAACACCGCTCCTCTTTGGTGCATGTCAAAAGTGGAGCAGCTTTCTTTAAACTGTCATTATGACATCGTCGTGTTCATGTGTACCCGCGATGTCATATGCTTAACACTTTTGGCAACATTAACAACACTGACAGTTTACAAGACAATTGCATGTTTTCTGTAGTTTCTATCACACCTTCAACTCTTTTAAAGCCCAAGCAATGCTGTGAGTGCTGACTGAGAAGTTCCGATTGGCCCCAACAACACTGTCAGTGTCGAGCATGTGTCCCTTACACACGGATTCACAAAATGGCTCTGTATTCGTTTCTTATGTTTGGAATTACCATTAAAGTATTCAGGAAATGTTACTCAAATGTTTTTCTTTGTATACAGGTCTTCACTCGCACACATGTTGGCGCAAACTGATCAGATTCATTGTTAGTGAAATTCCAGACTGAAATTTGTTTCTGTTCAACTGGCCATGTTCTGAACACACACAGAGGCCAAAAAAACACCTTTCTGTGGCTGAAGCTGTGAAATTGTTTCAATCAAATGTTTTCTAATTGTGATAAAGACAAATTTGAATTTTTCGGAAAGTGATTCAGACGGTGAATTAACACCAGCGGCAGCTGAGCAGTCAGCTGTTTGTTCTGATGAGGCAAACCCAGGAGGACCCATTTCATTTGCAAAGGATATGATAGTCACTCGCATTTGCATCCTATAGCTAGTTATAATTATTGCAGCTACAATCTGTATATAACTACAAAGTCAATATTTTGTGTGTGTACAGGACTACAGGTCCAATTTTCTGCCATTTTGTTTGCTTTGAAATTTTGTTCAGCATCTATAAGAACATAGAGCCTCTGAGTGAGAAACTAACCTGGAAATGTATCATAATCTTTGAATTTGTTAATGTGAGCCAAGTCTGTCAAAATGCATGGGCCTGAAAGAGCTGAGGTTTTCATCTGAGGCCATCTTGAAGTTTATCATAGTGTTCATATTGAAGTTCAAGCAGGTGAAAATAAACTCTAAAAGAGGAAGCACTGTTCAACACAATATTCTTACCAACACTATGCTATCAATGTCAAACATGAATACAGTGTCTTCAGAAAATATAAGGAAAAAAGTCATGGCAGAAATGAAATGTTTATGTACTATGCTATGTGTAAGAAGGAAAGATCGAGATATGAATGATGACATCAGGCTTAGAGCCGGTATAGAACCAATATTGAACTTTTTTGGTAGACAACAGATCAAGTGATTAGGCCATGTAACAAGACTGGCAACAGACAGGGCACCACAGATAGCAATGTTTCACAGCAGTAACAGAGCCGGAGGTCGACCACACAGAACACGGACCGCAGAAATATCAAAGACCCTGAAAAGCACTATATAGGATGCAAATAGAAGGGCATATTCCAGAGATGTCTTCCTGCGCTGATGCTGCAAGGCATTACAGGAGTAGAGAAAAAAGAAGAAGAAATGTCATGCATCCAGGTTTTTCCTAGAATAACAGTTAAGGTACTCAACCAAAAAGGTGCTGGTACTCACAACAAAACCAACCTTCAAAAAACTGTCAATTTTAAAGAAAATTTTGTTTGCCTAGAAACAGAAGCCCTGCCTGTGTCCACCTACTTATTGGTTGACCCCTGATCTGCTGTCTGGAAACCATGACTTTTAGTAGTTGTTCTTTCTTAACCAATGCTTGATGTGATCAAATTATTGTCGTTTCCAGGACATAATATTGTTTATGAGTTATTTTGCTTCAATATCTTGTAGAACACAGATTCCCAAGTGGTGGTAATTTAATGTCTCTATGATATCATTTAGACAAGAAAACCTTCCATCTTTTCTCTTGTTCTGGTTCTTTTTTTTCTTGCAATTCTAATTTAGATTGTTCTTCTTCTTCCTTCTCTCTGCCAGTGGAGCTTAGGACCTCAACCAACTCACGCCATATTGTTCTATCGTTCACTATTGCTTGCAGCTCTCCCCATCTCTTTCCCAGCTTTTTTTAACTTCACTCTCTAGTTCCAGTCTCCATGAGTTTTCGGTCTGCCTGTATTTCAATGTCTCTGTGGTCTGCCTGTATTTCAATGTCTCTGTGGTCTGCCTGTATTTCAATGTCTCTGTGGTCTGCCTGTATTTCAATGTCTCTATGGTCTGCCTGTATTTCAATGTCTCTATGGTCTGCCTGTATTTCAATGTCTCTGTGGTCTGCCTGTATTTCAATGTCTCTGTGGTCTGCCTGTATTTCAATGTCTCTGTGGTCTGCCTGTTTTTCAATGTCTCTGTGGTCTGCCTGTATTTCAATGTCTCTGTGGTCTGCCTGTATTTCAATGTCTCTATGGTCTGCCTGTATTTCAATGTCTCTGTGGTCTGCCTATATTTCAATGTCTCTGTGGTCTGCCTGTATTTCAATGTCTCTGTGTCTCTGTGGTCTGCCTGTATTTCAATGTCTCTGTGGTCTGCCTGTATTTCAATGTCTCTGTGGTCTGCCTGTATTTCAATGTCTCTGTGGTCTGCCTGTATTTCAATGT
>CAJHNH020005207.1:0-2500 GCA_905116865.2 Candidula unifasciata
CAAATAATTCTGTCCGTGAAAAAGGAAAGCGATCTTTTTTTTTTTTTTGTTCATCACACCAATCGCATATCACAATCGAAAATGAAAAAAAAAAATAGAAAATGTAACAGATTTCGAATACTTGGGCTCTTTAGTGAACAACAGTGGAGATTGCTTGAAAAAGGTCATAAGAAGTCTTATATTAGCAATGTTGAGATTAAACTGCATGAAGAACCTATGGCAAAGCACCTGTAATTTAGTTTAAGTAAAAATCTTGAGATCATGCATTGTTCGTTTATCCATTTATGGCTGTGAGTCTTAGACTCTCAAACAATCAGTGAAAAGAAAGATTTGAGCGTTTAAATTAAAATGTTACAGAGAAGATAAAAATCTGTTCTTGAATTTGAAGAAAACGAAAATAATGGCCACAGATAAAACTGGCTGTCACCAAAAATAACAATAAATGATAAAGAAATTGAAAATGTCAAGCACTTTGAATATCTAGGCGATATAATAAACAACGGAGACTTCACTAGAAATTAAAAGGAGGATGGCCATAGCAATGCAAAAAATTGAACAGCCTTAAAAGTCTGTGGTAAAGCACCAGCAAGGAGATAAAAATTAGAATTTTGAGAGCATGCATCTTCCCTGTGGCTACATACGGATGTGAGTCGTAGACTATCTCTCAGTCCTTAAGAAAGAGAATAGGAGCTTTTGGGCTGAAATGCTTTACAAAGATTCTCATAATATCTTGGACAAAGAAGAGGAGAAATATTGACAGCTTAAGAAATCTGAACATCAAGGAAGATTGGCAAATAAACAGCATCCTGTCTCAGAAGCTGAAATATTTTGGTCATGTCAAGCGCCACGACGGATTGGAAAAAATTAAATCGGAAGGCATTGTACCAGGAAGGAGGGGCAGGGGCCGACCGACATGAAGATGGCACAGGGTATAAGTGACTCCTTGAGTGTGAAAGTGCATTGGGCGGGAGAACTGGCGAGAGACCGAGTTTCTTTCAGGCAGACTGTGATGAAAGCGACGTTATGCAAAGGACCTGCTACATGATGATGATGACAGAGAAATTCTCAGAATACCCTGGATCAAGAAAAGAAAAATCATCGACATTCTACACAAGATAAACATCAAGCAGAACTGGTTCATAAACAGCGTCCTGTCCCAAAATTTGAAGAATTTTGGGTACATCAAGCGTCATGGTGGCTTGGAAAATACATCGATGGAGGATGCAGTTTGTGGAGGGCGAGGCAGGGGTTGACCACTGCAGAGATGGACACAGGACATTGACAATGCATTGGCATTGAAAGCACATTTGACTAGAGAGCTGGCTAGGGAAAGATATTCTTTCAGACGTAACGTGGGGAGAGCGACGTTCTGTAAATGACTTGCTGATTGATGATGATGATAGAGATCAGTATATCCCCATATGGGTCCCCGGTGCCTACACTGGTAGTATCTATATGCTATCAGTGCTATCTGTAACGCGACTATATCTTTAGACAAACATACCAGGCGAGTTCCAACTCTTGCATAGAAAGTTGGCCATTATTGTTGGTGTCAAATTCATTGACAAAAAGGTCGATGTCCACTTCACTAATTCCCTCACTTTGGTCTTCGTTAAACAGTATATATAATCGTTCTGTAGATTGTAGTAGATGAAAAGAAAAACATGTAAGTTTTAATATGTGTTCAACATTTCAGATGACAAATGTGCCAGTGCTTTAATTAAGTTTGATTCAAAAACAAACGTGTAATTCTGAAATTGTTTTAAAAACATATATGCTACATACATACTTACATACACACACGTACTTTCATACCACGTACATAAATACATCCAGGTAATGATTTTGAAGTGGTTAAGAATTCGGTCTGCAATCTTTATGATAGTCTAAGCTTAAGTGTTGCAAATGCCCGTCTCTCTAGCGTAGGCTAAACCGGACTGCGCGGTCAGCGGGCGACGAAATCCTTGTGGTCCGGGTTCACTCCCAGGGGTGGGCAGAAAAGCCACATTTCTCCCAGATTTACGGTATGTACAATGGAATCAAGGCCGAAAGGTTGCGATATCCATAGTTCCGAGCCTATGGGTTAACAAATCATGGCTTCTGGATACTAAAACAAACAAGTAGTGCAAATATGTGTGTTCCTGTCACTATAGTACTAAGCATTACTGAGTTGTAGATGGCACGCTAACTCAGAGAATAGACACTTGACAGTCGGTGCGAAGCAACTATGTTCGAATCCGCCCTATAACAGATGTTTGCAATAAATGACTTATGCTCCTATCAGAACACTGCCCAAAAAAGTCACTAGAAAATTGTATTGGATATTAATGCATTATAATAATGCTGACAGTTTTATCAATCGAGTACTGATTGATCAGTGATACTAGTGGTACAGGCGGTACTGGTTTAATTTGTCTTTGGCTTGAAACAAGTAATTCTACCTTAATTCACTTTGAGCAAGCTCACTTCACATTACTCTACCTCACTTCACTTTACCTCA
>CAJHNH020005207.1:17500-24450 GCA_905116865.2 Candidula unifasciata
CTACTGCGTAAGTGTGGGAGCGAAACATTATACCTATAGAAGCTTGGAAATGTGCTGATTGGTGTTTGAATCAGATAGCACACATAAAGATAATACTCTCATGTATACCCACACATATAGCCTCATACACATATACATACACAGATATATACATATCATACCAACACATTATAACAAAAATATGCATATACACATTCACACACAAACACAGACACACACACACACACACTCTAGATCATACTTAAACAATCATTGCCATTCAAACAAACACATCGAATACTAGCAGATACAAAGTCGCTAAGGTCAAGGCTTACATAAGGGTATCGGCAGACGCTAACCACCTACTGCACAAAGCTATACACGACACAAAAGGAACGCGTCTCAAAAAAGGTCGCTCTTGGATGGCAAAGGCTGAGGATTTGATCCAGCAGGAATGTAACCTAAATGTAATAGTGACGGAAAGGAATGCAAGAAAAAACTAGTAGACATGCATTGCATCGCTGACGTTGTCATCACACTCGGAAGGGAAGCAGTGATCGAAATCCTGAGGCCGTAGATACAGAAGTAAGGGAACTAATAGATCAGCATTCAGACCCAGAAGATATCATCATTCACACATGTGGATCCGTGAAGCGCGGATCAAGGTCATCATGTTCATAACGCAAAAAAATGGGGGAAAACAATACAGGACAGCGGCGCTTACCAGACAACCACGTAAAGCATGACCATGGAAATAGTTACTGCTTCTAGAGCGTTAGTATAGGTATCCGAGCAAACCTGAACACAGGCAGTAATTGTATCAGATTCCATGATTATGCTTCAGAAGATAGCAACAGACGAAATGCGCTCCGAATGGGTAGAAAGCATTCGAAAATCGCACTTAATCTCCGTAACCTGGATCTACACACCGAGTCATACGGGCGTAAAGGTAAATGAACAAGCTGACCAACTGGCAAACACTGCACTAAGGATTGCGGGAAAAAGCATGGACAGAGCAGATATCGTCAACGCTGTACGGACTGGGCTAGTAGATAATGAGGAATCCCTGACACTAACATGATTGCGTGACATGGGAGTAAAGCATGGTAAAGTACGTCTATGCCGTCTTCGAGGAAAAGATAGAAGACTAATAACATGCTCCTCATGGGAACAATACAAGAAATACTCTGACGTGGATGCTGCATCAAAAGACTGAACACGCATGGAAATGGCCAATGTGCAGTAGAGTGAATTTTAATAACATAACATACACAGGTATGCATAACATTGCATCCACATATATACGCACTCATACGTAGGAAAACTCATACATACACACAATATATACTTGCGCTCTCACTCATTCTTACACATTGATACACCTCCTGCATATCATCACATAGACCCACCACACACATATATACGCCTCATTTATAGCCATACATAAACCCACCCTTTTTCATATATACACTTCATAATCACCCACACATAGACCCACCCTTACACATTATTACACTTCATACTTACCCACACATAGACCCACCGTTACACATTATTACACTTCATACTTACCCACACATAGACCCACCCTTACACATTATTACACTTCATACATACCCACACATAGACCCACCATTACACATATTTACACTTCATACACACCCACTCATAGACCCACCCTTACACATTATTACACTTCATACACACCCACACATAGACCCACCCTTACACATTATTACACTTCATACTTACCCACACATAGACCCACCCTTACACATTATTACACTTCATACTTACCCACACATAGACCCACCATTACACATTATTACACTTCATACTTACCCACACATAGACCCACCCTTACACATTATTACACTTCATACATACCCACACATAGACCCACCATTACACATATTTACACTTCATACACACCCACACATAGACCCACCCTTACACATTATTACACTTCATACACACCCACACATAGACCCACCCTTACACATTATTACACTTCATACATACCCACACATAGACCCACCCTTACACATTATTACACTTCATACATACCCACACATAGACCCACCCTTACACATTATTACACTTCATACTTACCCACACATAGACCCACCCTTACACATTATTACACTTCATACTTACCCACACATAGACCCACCCTTACACATTATTACACTTCATACATACCCACACATAGACCCACCATTACACATTATTACACTTCATACTTACCCACACATAGACCCACCCTTACACATTATTACACTTCATACATACCCACACATAGACCCACCATTACACATATTTACACTTCATACACACCCACACATAGACCCACCCTTACACATTATTACACTTCATACACACCCACACATAGACCCACCCTTACACATTATTACACTTCATACATACCCACACATAGACCCACCCTTACACATTATTACACTTCATACATACCCACACATAGACCCACCCTTACACATTATTACACTTCATACTTACCCACACATAGACCCACCCTTACACATTATTACACTTCATACTTACCCACACATAAACCCACCCTTACACATTATTACACTTCATACATACCCACACATAGACCCACCCTTACACATTATTACACTTCATACATACCCACACATAGACCCACCATTACACATATTTACACCTCATATATACCCACACATAGACCCACCCTTACACATTATTACACTTCATACATACCCACACATAGACCCACCCTTACACATTATTACACTTCATACACACCCACACATAGACCCACCCTTACACATTATTACACTTCATACATACCCACACATAGACCAACCATTACACATATTTACACCTCATATATACCCACACATAGACCCACCCTTACACATTATTACACTTCATACATACCCACACATAGACCCACCCTTACACATTATTACACTTCATACATACCCACACATAGACCCACCCTTACACATTATCACACTTCATACATACCCACACATAGACCCACCCTTACACATTATTACACTTCATACTTACCCACACATAGACCCACCCTTACACATTATTACACTTCATACATACCCACACATAGACCCACCATTACACATATTTACACCTCATATATACCCACACATAGATCCACCCTTATACATATACACATATGCACAAATGATGCACACTTACACGCACACACACGTAAACACATAAACAAATACTACACTTATTTGCTCGTATATACACCGTTACACTTGCATATATAAATGCACTCACACGTATGCATACATATTTACACACACACATACAAACCCTCACGTACATCTAGCACATATTCATACACTTAGGCATACCTACGCATTCACACCCAAACATACCTCCACATGCATATATACACAAACATTTGTATGCATACGCATATATAGCCATGCATATTCAATAGATATATAAATGAATAGAAATATATGTAATTAAAAAAAAAAATGGGTGAAGACATTTACAACAGATAAAATCAATTACCCTGAGCATCTCTTGAAGTTCAGGACTCTGGATTGTTTCGTCATTGTTCAAATCAAGAAGATCAAAAATGTCCGACAGTAAATTATTCGGGAGTCTTTTTTGGGATAGGGAATTTCCGCTGCTGGAAGAGTTTCTATCCCTTGAAAGGTCCCTTCTCTGGGAAGTGTTTCTACTCCTGAAACAGAGTCTACCCTTGGAAGAGTTTCTGGACGTATACCTGTCTCTCCCCTTGGACCTGTCTCTCCCCTTGGACCTGTCTCTCCCCTTGAACCTGTCTCTCCCCTTGGGTCTGTCTCTCCCCTTGAACCTGTCTCCTCCCTTGGTATTTGGAGTTCTTGGGAGCTGGTGAGAAAGAGGAAAGATAAGCAGCGTGTTTTTATCACATGTTGTTACAACAAGAGCTGGATTCGCCATCCTTAAATATTCATTTATATTATCACTAGGTTCTTGTTCACAAGGTGAATTACTATTATATTTTATGATGATATATATTTACAGATAATTTCTTTGTTGGTTTCACTTTTGTTTCCTGTGCAGGTTTCATGTCAAATTTAATGCCGGTTTTAAGGATGGTTATATGGTTAGTAACACTGTCGGTTTTATGGTTGGTTTCATTTTTAGTTTTATGGTTAGCTTTATGGTTGCATGCATGGTTGATTTCGTGGGTAATTTCATGCTGGAATTATGCCAGAAAAAGAAGTTTAATTGTTGGTTTTATGGCTAGTTTCATGCTTGGTTTAATATTTAATTTCGTTTAATTGTTCATGCCCGTATCATAGTTTTATTATTTTTGGTTACATAGTAGGTTCCCTTGTTGGTTTACGGTTGTCTGACTGCTGGTCAAATGATGCGCATCTAATATACTGTTTATTATTAATATTAACAAAGATGAGAAGTAGAAAAGTTAAAAGAAGAAGTAGGAGGAATACGAAGACAAATGAAAAGATGAAGATTGTGATGATGATAATGAAGATGACGAAGAAGAACAAGAAGAAGAAGAAGAAGAAGAAGAAGAAGAAGAAGAAGAAGAAGAAGAAGAAGAAGAAGAAGAAGAAGAAGAAGAAGAAGAAGAAGAAGAAGAAGAAGAAGAAGAAGAAGAAGAAGAAGAAGAAGAAGAAGAAGAAGAAGAAGAAGAAGAAGAAGAAGAAGAAGAAGAAGAAGAAGAAGAAGTAGAAGAAGAAGAAGGAGAAGGAGAAGAAGAAGAAGAAGAAGAAGAAGAAGAAAAAGAAGAAGAAGAAGAAGAAGAAGAAGAAGAAGAAGAAGAAGAAGAAGAAGAAGAAGAAGAAGAAGAAAGAAGAAGAAGAAGAAGAAGAAGAAGAAGAAGAAGAAGAAGAAGAGAAAAGAAGAAGAAGAAGAAGAAGAAGAAGAAGAAGAAGAAGAAGAAGAAGAAGAAAAAGAAGAAGAAGAAGAAGAAGAAGAAGAAGAAGAAGAAGAAGAAGAAGAAGAAGAAGAAGAAGAAGAAGAAGAAGAAGAAGAAGAAGAAGAAGAAGAAGAAGAAGAAGAAGAAGAAGAAGAAGAAGAAGAAGAAGAAGAAGAAGAAGAAGAAGAAGAAGAAGAAGAAGAAGAAGAAGAAGAAGAAGAAGAAGAAGAATTATTCTTCTTCTTCTTTATTAAAGAAACAAAAATGAGAGGAAAAAGAAGTTGAAAGAGAAACTGCAGAAACAACATGTTATTGTCTTACACCGTTGTTAGACAAATATCAGAAAGTGTAAACATGCATTCAAAGCAAAAACACGTAAAAAATCAGTGTAGCATAGTACTAAAACAGCGATATAGAGCTTTTGGTTCAAAAAAGATCGAACATGACAAGACGAACAACACTTACGGTTGTATTGTTTGAACATCTTGATTCCTGGAAAGGATTACAGAAGATTAGTATTGATATTAGTGTTAAATAATATACTCGTATGGATACATGCAAAATTCCAGTATATGCGATCATAAAGATTTGAGTTGATTCAAGAATTGTAATCACATCACTCTGAGCATTCGAATGCATTCTCCGTCCACAACTATAGCAGCCAGCGCAGAGTTCCAAAACTGATGGTACTGGTCCCAAACTGGTTAAAAGTCAGACTTGCCTTTCCTTTGAGTGTAGTGAGCCGGCCAGACCCTCTGGTTTCACCCAGGTGCCTCATTCTCTGCAGGCCATATTACTCTTCTTTGCCTACTGATTCCGTTGCTTTTTCTAAAAGGGCCTTGACCACATCTGCCTTGTCATGCATCAATTCACCACCCAATGGTGCAAATGATCATAAAGATAATCATCTCTGTGTTTTTAGTGACTGATTTATTGTTTTTGCCCCCTCAAATATTTTTTTTTTTTTTTTTTTTTTTTTTTTTTTGTAAATGAAGAAGATGCAGAAGAAGAAGACAGAGTAGTAGGAGTAGAAGAAGAAGAAGAAGAAGAAGAAGAAGAAGAAGAAGAAGAAGAAGAAGAAGAAGACAGAAGAGAAGAAGAAGAAGAAGAAGAGAAGAAGAAGAAAGAAGAAGAAAGAAGAAGAGAAGAAGAAGAAGAAGAGAAGAAGAAGAAGAAGGAAAAAGAAGAAGAAGAAAAAGAAGAAGAAGAAGAAGAAGAAGAAGAAGAAGAAGAAGAAGAAGAAGAAGAAAGAAGAAGAAGAAAAAAGAAGAAAAGAAGAAGAAGAAAAAGAAAAAAGAAGAAAAAAGAAGGGAAAAAAGAAGAAGAAGAAGAAGAAAGAAGAAAGAAGAAGAAGAAGAAGAAGAAGAAGAAAGAAGAAAAAGGGGAAGAAGAAGGGAAAAAAATAAGAAAAGAAGAAGAAGAAGGGAAAAAGAAGAAAAGAAGAAGAAGAAGAAAAAGAGAAGAAGAAGAAGAAGGGAAAAAAGAAGAAGAAGAAAAAGAAAAAAAAGAAGAAGAAGAAGAAGAAGAAGAAAAAGAAAAAAAAGAAAAAACGGAAGAAGAAAAAGAAGAAAAAGGGAAAAAGAAGAAGAAGAAGAAGAAAAAAGAAAAAGAAAAAGAAGAAAAGAAGAAGAAGAAAAAAAGAAGAAAGAAGAAAAAAGAAGGAAAAAGAAAAAGAAGAAGAAGAAAAAAGAAGAAGAAGAAGAAGAAGAGAAGAAGAAGAAGAAGAAAGAAGAAGAAGAAAAAAAAAAGAAGAAGAAAAGGAAAAGAAAAAGAGAAGAAGAAAAAGATGAAGAATTTAGTTTTCACCCTGTGTTTTGGTTTTCAGAGGGTTTCAAAAATGTGTTTTACCCCCAAAAAAATAGGATTTTTGCGAAACCTTTAATTAGTCGCTGTTTACGAATGCCTGATAAAAGATCAGTAAGTGAGGCCCCCCCGTGCCCACAATTTGGGCAAGTATATAAAAAAAGACTGGGAAGGGGATTACATTAAACATTTAACAAACTTTCCAGGCGAATTCCAACTGGAGAGAAAGTCCCCTCATGTTTGGGGTCAAATTTATTTAACAAAAGCCCAGTCG
>CAJHNH020005208.1:0-24434 GCA_905116865.2 Candidula unifasciata
GCAAAAAGTTTCCAATTTAGTCTCAGTCTATCATTTCACACTTGACGAAATACTCTAGATGAGAAATTGGACACTTTGGAGCTCATAGGTGACAGAAAAATAAATAAGATAAAGTGAAAACAACTTGTTTAATTTTACGAAGAATTGTTCCTAACAACTTGTTTGTGTCCTACCACTAAACAGTGAGTCCCAGACAATTATTTTACACATGAATAGACACGCTAGATTGCAGAGTAGTATAAACTGGATGTCTGATTTGGCCTTTTTTGTACAATCTGGGGGCAAACAATTGAGATAACATAAAAATGACCACAAGTGACAATTTTGCAGAATTTATGCCTTACTCGCGTTTTGGAAAACAAAAATATTTTGCAAAAAAGTTGCCAATTTAGTCTCAGTCTATCATTTCACACTTGACGAGATACTCTAGATGATGCCAAATTGGACACTTTTGAGCTCGATGGTGACAGAAAATAGATAGATGATAAAGTGAAAAACAAATTTTACGAAGAAAATTGTTCCTAACAACTTGTTTGTGTCCTACCACTAAACATTGAGTCCCAGACAATTATTTTTACACATGAATAGACACGCTAGATGCAGAGTAGGTAAACTGAATGTCTGATTTGGCATTTTGGTACAATCTGGGGCAACAATTGAGATAACATAAAAATGACCACAAGTGACATTTTTGCAGAATTTTATGCCTTTCGCGTTTGGCCAAAATCATATTTTCCAAAAAGTTGCCAATTTAGTCTCAGTCTATCATTTCACACTTGACGAGATACTCTAGATGATAAATTGGACACTTTGGAGCTCGTTGGTGACAGAAAAATAGATAAGATAAAAGTGAAAAACAAATTTTACGAAGAAATGTTCCTAACAACTTGTTTGTGTCCTACCACTAAACAGTGAGTCCCAGACATATATTTTACACATGAATAGACACACGCTAGATGCAGAGTAGTTTAAACTGGATGTCTGATTTGGCATTTTTTTGTACAATCTGGGGGCAACAATTGAGATAACATAAAAATGACCACAAGTGACAATTTTGCAGAATTTATGCCTTTCGCGTTTGGCCAAAATAATATTTTGCAAAAAAATTGCCAATTTAGTCTCAGTCTATCATTTCACACTTGACGAGATACTCTAGATGAGAAAATTGACACTTTGGAGCTCGTTGGTGACAGAAAAATAGATAAGATAAAAGTGAAAAACAAAAATTTTACGAAGAATTGTTTCCTAACAACTTGTTTGTGTCCTACCACTAAACATTGAGTCCCAGACAATTATTTTACACATGAATAGACACGCTAGATGCAGAGTAGGTAAACTGAATGTCTGATTTGGCATTTTTGGTACAATCTGGGGGCAACAATTGAGATAACATAAAAATGACCACAAGTGACATTTTTCCAGAATTTATGCCTTTCGCGTTTGGCCCAAAAAATATTTTTCCAAAAAGTTGCCAATTTAGTCTCAGTCTATCATTTCACACTTGACGAGATACTCTAGATGAGAAATTGGACACTTTGGAGCTCATAGGTGACAGAAAAAATAGATAAGATAAAAGTGAAAAAAAACAAATTTTACGAAGAAATGTTTCCTAACAACTTGTTTGTGTCCTACCACTAAACATTGAGTCCCAGACAATTATTTTACACATGAATAGACACGCTAGATGCAGAGTAGTTAAACTGAATGTCTGATTTGGCATTTTAGTACAATCTGGGGGCAACAATTGAGATAACATAAAAATGACCACAAGTGACAATTTTGCAGAATTTATGCCTTTCGCGTTTGGCCAAAATCATATTTTCAAAAAAGTTGCCAATTTAGTCTCAGTCTATCATTTCACACTTGACGAGATACTCTAGATGATAAATTGGACACTTTGGAGCTCGTTGGTGACAGAAAAATAGATAAGATAAAAGTGAAAAACAAATTTTACGAAGAAATGTTCCTAACAACTTGTTTGTGTCCTACCACTAAACAGTGAGTCCCAGACAATTATTTTACACATGAATAGACACGCTAGATGCAGAGTAGTTAAACTGGATGTCTGATTTGGCATTTTTGTACAATCTGGGGGCAACAATTGAGATAACATAAAAATGACCACAAGTGACATTTTTACAGAATTTATGCCTTTCGCGTTTGGCCAAAATCATATTTTCCAAAAAAGTTGCCAATTTAGTCTCAGTCTATCATTTCACACTTGACGAGATACTCTAGATGATAAATTGGACACTTTGTGGCTCGTTGGTGACAGAAAAATAGATAAGATAAAAAGTGAAAAACAAATTTTACGAAGAAATGTTCCTAACAACTTGTTTGTGTCCTACCACTAAACAGTGAGTCCCAGACAATTATTTTACACATGAATAGACACGCTAGATGCAGAGTAGTTAAACTGGATGTCTGATTTGGCATTTTAGTACAATCTGGGGTAACAATTGACAAAAAATAAAAATGACCACAAGTGACAATTTTGCAGAATTTATGCCTTACGCGTTTGGCCAAAATAATATTTGCAAATAAGTTGCCAATTTAGTCTCAGTCTATCATTTCACACTTGACGAGATACTCTAGATGATAAATTGGACACTTTGGAGCTCGTTGGTGACAGAAAAATAGATAAGATAAAAGTGAAAAAACAAATTTTACGAAGAATTGTTCCTAACAACTTGTTTGTGTCCTACCACTAAACATTGAGTCCCAGACAATTATTTTACACATGAATAGACACGCTAGATGCAGAGTAGGTAAAATGAATGTCTGATTTGGCATTTTTGTACAATCTGGGGGCAACAATTGAGATAACATAAAAATGACCACAAGTGACAATTTTGCAGAATTTATGCCTTTCGCGTTTGGCCAAAATAATATTTGCAAAAAGTTGCCAATTTAGTCTCAGTCTATCATTTCACACTTGACGAGATACTCTAGATGATAAATTGGACACTTTGGAGCTCGTTGGTGACAGAAAAATAGATAAGATAAAAGTGAAAAACAAATTTTACGAAGAATTGTTCCTAACAACTTGTTTGTGTCCTACCACTAAACATTGAGTCCCAGACAATTATTTTACACATGAATAGACACGCTAGATGCAGAGTAGGTAAACTGAATGTCTGATTTGGCATTTTGGTACAATCTGGGGGGCAACAATTGAGATAACATAAAAATGACCACAAGTGACAATTTTGCAGAATTTATGCCTTTCGCGTTTGGCCAAAATCATATTTTCCAAAAAGTTGCCAATTTAGTCTCAGTCTATCATTTCACACTTGACGAGATACTCTAGATGAGAAATTGGACACTTTGGAGCTCATAGGTGACAGAAAAATAGATAAGATATAAAAGTGAAAAACAAATTTTACGAAGAAAATGTTCCTAACAACTTGTTTGTGTCCTACCACTAAACAGTGAGTCCCAGACAATTATTTTACACATGAATAGACACGCTAGATGCAGAGTAGTTAAACTGGATGTCTGATTTGGCATTTTTGTACAATCTGGGGGCAACAATTGAGATAACATAAAAAAGAAATGACCACAAGTGACAATTTTGCAGAATTTATGCTTTACGCGTTTGGCCAAAAAAATATTTTTCAAAAAGTTGCCAATTTAGTCTCAGTCTATCATTTCACACTTGACGAGATACTCTAGATGAGAAATTGGATACTTTGGAGCTCGTTGGTGACAGAAAAATAGATAAGATAAAAGTGAAAAACAAATTTTACGAAGAAATGTTCCTAACAACTTGCTTTTGTCCTACCACTAAACATTGAGTCCCAGAAAATTATTTTACACATGAATATACACGCTAGATGCAGAGTAGGTAAACTAAATGTCTGTCTGATTTAGCATTTTGGTACAATCTGGGGGCAACAATTGAGATAACATAAAAATGACCACAAGTGACATTTTTCCAGAATTTATGCCTTTCGCGTTTGGCCAAAAACATTTTTTTTTCCAAAAAAGTTGCCAATTTAGTCTCAGTCTATCATTTCACACTTGACGAGATACTCTAGATGAGAAATTGGACACTTTGGAGCTCATAGGTGACAGAAAAATAGATAAGATAAAAGTGAAAAAAATTTTTACGAAGAAATGTTCCTAACAACTTGTTTGTGTCCTACCACTAAACAGTGAGTCCCAGACAATTATTTCACACATGAATAGACACGCTAGATGCAGAGTAGTTAAACTGGATGTCTGATTTGGCATTTTTGTACAATCTGGGGGCAACAATTGAGATAACATAAAAATGACCACAAGTGACAATTTTGCAGAATTTATGCCTTACGCGTTTGGCCAAAATAATATTTGCAAAAAAGTTGCCAATTTTATCTCAGTCTATCATTTCACAGTTGACGAGATACTCTAGATGATAAATTGGACACTTTGGAGCTCGTTGGTGACAGAAAAATAGATAAGATAAAAGTGAAAAACAAATTTTACGAAGAAATGTTCCTAACAACTTGTTTGTTTTCTACCACTAAACAGTGAGTCCCAGACAATTATTTTACACATGAATAGACACGCTAGATGCAGAGTAGTTAAACTGGATGTCTGATTTGGCATTTTGGTACAATCTGGGGGCAACAATTGAGATAACATAAAAATGACCACAAGCATTAATTTTGCAGAATGTATGCCTTACGCGTTTGGCCAAAAAATATTTTCCAAAAAGTTGCCAATTTAGTCTCAGTCTATCATTTCACACTTGACAAAATACTCTAGATGATAAATTGGACACTTTGGAGCTCGTAGGTGACAGAAAAAATAGATAAGATAAAAGTGAAAAACAAATTTTACGAAGAAAATGTTCCTAACAACTTGTTTGTGTCCTACCACTAAACATTGAGTCCCAGACAATTATTTTACACATGAATAGACACGCTAGATGCAGAGTAGTTAAACTGGATGTCTGATTTGGCATTTTTGTACAATCTGGGGGCACACAATTGAGATAACATAAAAAATGACCACAAGTGACATTTTTCCAGAATTTATGCCTTACGCGCGTTTGGCCAAAATAATATTTTCCAAAAAGTTGCCAAATTTAGTCTCAGTCTATCATTTCACACTTGACGAGATACTCTAGATGATAAATTGGACACTTTGGAGCTCATGGTGACAGAAAAAATAGATAAGATAAAAGTGAAAAAACAAATTTTACGAAGAATTGTTCCTAACAACTTGTTTTGTGTCCTACCACTAAACATTGAGTCCCAGACAATTATTTTACACATGAATAGACACGCTAGATGCAGAGTAGGTAAACTGAATGTCTGATTTGGGCTTTTTTGTACAATCTGGGGCAACAATTGAGATAACATAAAAATGACCACAAGTGACATTTTTCCAGAATTTATGCCTTACGCGTTTGGCAAAAATAATATTTTCAAAAAAGTTGCCAATTTAGTCTCAGTCTATCATTTCACACTTGACGAGATACTCTAGATGAGAAATTGGACACTTTGGAGCTCATAGGTGACAGAAAAATAGATAAGATAAAAGTGAAAAACAAATTTTACGAAGAATTGTTCCTAACAACTTGTTTGTGTCCTACCACTAAACAGTGAGTCCCAGACAATTATTTTACACATGAATAGACACGCTAGATGCAGAGTAGTTAAACTGAATGTCTGATTTGGCATTTTTGTACAATCTGGGGGCAACAATTGAGATAACATAAAAATGACCACAAGTGACTTTTTTTTCCAGAATTTATGCCTTTCGCGTTTGGCCAAAATAATATTTGCAAAAAAGTTGCCAATTTAGTCTCAGTCTATCATTTCACACTTGACGAGATACTCTAGATGAGAAATTGGACACTTTGGAGCTCATAGGTGACAGAAAAATAGATAAGATAAAAGTGAAAAACAAATTTTACGAAGAAATGTTCCTAACAACTTGTTTGTGTCCTACCACTAAACATTGAGTCCCAGACAATTATTTTACACATGAATAGACACGCTAGATGCAGAGTAGGTAAACTGAATGTCTGATTTGGCATTTTGGTACAATCTGGGGGCAACAATTGAGATAACATAAAAATGACCACAAGTGACATTTTTCCAGAATTTATGCCTTTCGCGTTTGGCCAAAATCATATTTTCCAAAAAAGTTGCCAATTTAGTCTCAGTCTATCATTTCACACTTGACGAGATACTCTAGATGATGAGAAATTGGACACTTTGGAGCTCATAGGTGACAGAAAAATAGATAAGATAAAAGTGAAAAACAAATTTTACGAAGAATTGTTCCTAACAACTTGTTTGTGTCCTACCACTAAACAGTGAGTCCCAGACAATTATTTTACACATGAATAGACACGCTAGATGCAGAGTAGTTAAACTGGATGTCTGATTTGGCATTTTGGTACAATCTGGGGGCAACAATTGAGATAACATAAAAATGACCACAAGTGACATTTTCCAGAATTTATGCCTTCGCGTTTGGCCAAAATAATATTTTCAAAAAAGTTGCCAATTTTAGTCTCAGTCTATCATTTCACGAGTCCCAGACAATTATTTTACACATAAGAATAGACACGCTAGATGCAGAGTAGTTAAACTGGATGTCTGATTTGGCATTTTTGTACAATCTGGGGGCAACAATTGAGATAACATAAAAATGACCACAAGTGACAATTTTGCAGAATTTATGCCTTACGCGTTTGGCCAAAAAATATTTGCAAAAAAGTTGCCAATTTAGTCTCAGTCTATCATTTCACACTTGACCAGATACTCTAGATGATAAATTGGACACTTTGGAGATTGTTGTGACAGAAAAATAGATAAGATAAAAGTGAAAAACAAATTTTACGAAGAATTGTTCCTAACAACTTGTTTGTGTCCTACCACTAAACATTGAGTCCCAGACAATTATTTTACACATGAATAGACACGCTAGATGCAGAGTAGGTAAACTGAATGTCTGATTTAGCATTTTGGTACAATCTGGGGGCAACAATTGAGATAACATAAAAATGACCACAAGTGACATTTTGCAGAATTTATGCCTTACGCGTTTGGCCAAAATCATATTTTTCCAAAAAGTTGCCAATTTAGTCTCAGTCTATCATTTTCACAGTTGACGAGATACTCTAGATGATAAATTGGACACTTTGGAGCTCGTTGGTGACAGAAAAATAGATAAGATAAAAGTGAAAAACAAATTTTACGAAGAAATGTTCCTAACAACTTGTTTGTGTCCTACCACTAAACAGTGAGTCCCAGACAATTATTTACACATGAATAGACACGCTAGATGCAGAGTAGTTAAACTGGATGTCTGATTTGGCATTTTTGTACAATCTGGGGCAACAATTGAGATAACATAAAAATGACCACAAGTGACAATTTTGCAGAATTTATGCCTTACGCGTTTGGCCAA
The DNA here is from genome assembly GCA_905116865.2 of Candidula unifasciata. Lineage (NCBI taxonomy): Eukaryota > Metazoa > Mollusca > Gastropoda > Stylommatophora > Geomitridae > Candidula > Candidula unifasciata. The sequence continues at coordinate 7,414 of CAJHNH020005208.1, forward strand.
AAAATATTTGCAAAAAAGTTGCCAATTTAGTCTCAGTCTATCATTTCACACTTGACGAGATACTCTAGATGATAAATTGGACACTTTGGAGCTCGTTGGTGACAGAAAAATAGATAAGATAAAAGTGAAAAAAAAAATTTTACGAAGAATTGTTCCTAACAACTTGTTTGTGTCCTACCACTAAACATTGAGTCCCAGACAATTATTTTACACATGAATAGACACGCTAGATGCAGAGTAGGTAAACTGAATGTCTGATTTGGCATTTTTGTACAATCTGGGGCAACAATTGAGATAACACAAAAAATGACGCGTTTGGCCCCAACAAGTGATTTAGTCTCAGTCTTTTCACAGACGAGATTTATGCCTTTGGAGCTCGCGTTAAGGCCAAAACTAAAATTTCTGATTTGGCATTTTTGTGTACAATCTGGGAAACAGTTGAGATAACATTAGTGACTTTAGTCTACGCATTGGCACAAAAAATATACGCACAGTTGCCAATTTAGTCTCAGTCTATCATTTCACACTTGACGAGATACTCTAGATGATAAATTTGACACTTTGGAGCTCGTTGGTGACAGAAAAATAGATAAGATAAAAGTGAAAAACAAATTTTACGAAGAATTGTTCCTAACAACTTGTTTGTGTCCTACCACTAAACAGTGAGTCCCAGGCAATTATTTTACACATGAATAGACACGCTAGACGCAGAGTAGGTAAACTGAATGTCTGATTTGGCATTTTGGTACAATCTGGGGCAGCAATTGAGAAGACATAAAAATGACCACAAGTGACATTTTTCCAGAATTTATGCCTTTCGCGTTTGGCCAAAATATTATTTGCACAAATTTGCCAATTTAGTCTCAGTCTATCATTTCACACTTGACGAGATACTCTAGATGAGAAATTGGACACTTTGGAGCTCATAGGTGACAGAAAAATAGATAAGATAAAAGTGAAAAACAAATTTACGAAGAAATGTTCCTAACAACTTGTTTGTGTCCTACCACTAAACAGTGAGTCCCAGACAATTATTTTACACATGAATAGACACGCTAGATGCAGAGTAGTTAAACTGGATGTCTGATTTGGCATTTTGGTACAATCTGGGGGCAACAATTGAGATAACATAAAAATGACCACAAGTGACAATTTTGCAGAATTTATGCCTTTCGCGTTTGGCCAAAATCATATTTTCCAAAAAGTTGCCAATTTAGTCTCAGTCTATCATTTCACACTTGACGAGATACTCTAGATGAGAAATTGGACACTTTGGAGCTCGTTGGTGACAGAAAAATAGATAAGATAAAAGTGAAAAACAAATTTTACGAAGAATTGTTCCTAACAACTTGTTTGTGTCCTACCACTAAACAGTGAGTCCCAGACAATTATTTTACACATGAATAGACACGCTAGATGCAGAGTAGTTAAACTGGATGTCTGATTTGGCATTTTTGGTACAATCTAGGGCAACAATTGAGATAACATAAAAATGACCACAAGTGACATTTTTCCAGAATTTATGCCTTTCGCGTTTGGCCAAAATCATATTTTCAAAAAAGTTGCTAATTTAGTCTCAGTCTATCATTTCACACTTGACGAGATACTCTAGATGAGAAATTGGACACTTTGGAGCTCATAGGTGACAGAAAAATAGATAAGATAAAAGTGAAAAACAAATTTTACGAAGAAATGTTCCTAACAACTTGTTTGTGTCCTACCACTAAACAGTGAGTCCCAGACAATTATTTTACACATGAATAGACACGCTAGATGCAGAGTAGGTAAACTGAATGTCTGATTTTGCATTTTTGTACAATATGGGGTCAACAATTGAGATAACATAAAAATGACCACAAGTGACAATTTTTGCAGAATTTATGCCTTACGCGTTTGGCCAAAATCATATTTGCAAAAAAGTTGCCAATTTAGTCTCAGTCTATCATTTCACACTTGACGAGATACTCTAGATGATAAATTGGACACTTTGGAGCTCGTTGGTGACAGAAAAATAGATAAGATAAAAGTGAAAAACAAATTTTACGAAGAATTGTTCCTAACAACTTGTTTGTGTCCTACCACTAAACAGTGAGTCCCAGACAATTATTTTACACATGAATAGACACGCTAGATGCAGAGTAGGTAAACTGGATGTCTGATTTGGCATTTTGGTACAATCTGGGGGCAACAATTGAGATAACATAAAAATGAACACAAGTGACAATTTTGCAGAATTTATGCCTTTCGCGTTTGGCCAAAATCATAATTTCAAAAAAGTTGCCAATTTAGTCTCAGTCTATCATTTCACACTTGACGAGATACTCTAGATGAGAAATTGGACACTTTGGAGCTCGTAGGTGACAGAAAAATAGATAAGATAAAAGTGAAAAACAAATTTTACGAAGAAATGTTCCTAACAACTTGTTTGTGTCCTACCACTAAACAGTGAGTCCCAGACAATTATTTTACACATGAATAGACACGCTAGATGCAGAGTAGTTAAACTGGATGTCTGATTTGGCATTTTTGTACAATCTGGGGGCAACAATTGAGATAACATAAAAAAATGACCACAAGTGACAATTTTGCAGAATTTATGCCTTACGCGTTTGGCCAAAATAATATTTGCAAAAAAGTTGCCAATTTAGTCTCAGTCTATCATTTCACACTTGACGAGATACTCTAGATGATAAATTGGACACTTTGGAGCTCATAGGTGACAGAAAAATAGATAAGATAAAAAGTGAAAAACAAATTTTACGAAGAAATGTTCCTAACAACTTGTTTGTGTCCTACCACTAAACAGTGAGTCCCAGACAATTATTTTACACATGAATAGACACGCTAGATGCAGAGTAGTTAAACTGGATGTCTGATTTGGCATTTTTGTACAATCTGGGGGCAACAATTGAGATAACATAAAAATGACCACAAGTGACAATTTTGCAGAATTTATGCCTTACGCGTTTGGCCAAAAAAAATATTTGCAAAAAAAGTTGCCAATTTAGTCTCAGTCTATCATTTCACACTTGACGAGATACTCTAGATGATAAATTGGACACTTTGGAGCTCGTTGGTGACAGAAAAATAGATAAGATAAAAGTGAAAAACAAATTTTACGAAGAATTGTTCCTAACAACTTGTTTGTGTCCTACCACTAAACATTGAGTCCCAGACAATTATTTTACACATGAATAGACACGCTAGATGCAGAGTAGGTAAACTGAATGTCTGATTTGGCATTTTGGTACAATCTGGGGGCAACAATTGAGATAACATAAAAATGACCACAAGTGACATTTTTCCAGAATTTATGCCTTTCGCGTTTGGCCAAAATCATATTTCTAAACAGTTGCCAATTTTGTCTCAGTCTATCATTTCACACTTGACGAGATACTCTAGATGAGAAAATTGACATTTTGGAGCTCATAGGTGACAGAAAAATAGATAAGATAAAAGTGAAAAACAAATTTTACGAAGAAATGTTCCTAACAACTTGTTTGTGTCCTACCACTAAACAGTGAGTCCCAGACAATTATTTTACACATGAATAGACACGCTAGATGCAGAGTAGGTAAACTGAATGTCTGATTTGGCATTTTGGTACAATCTGGGGGCAACAATTGAGATAACATAAAAATGACCACAAGTGACAATTTTGCAGAATTTATGCCTTACGCGTTTGGCAAAAAAAATATTTGCAAAAAAAGTTGCCAATTTAGTCTCAGTCTATCATTTCACACTTGACGAGATACTCTAGATGAGAAATTGGACACTTTGGAGCTCATAGGTGACAGAAAAATAGATAAGATAAAAGTGAAAAACAAATTTTACGAAGAATTGTTCCTAACAACTTGTTTGTGTCCTACCACTAAACATTGAGTCCCAGACAATTATTTTACACATGAATAGACACGCTAGATGCAGAGTAGTTAAACTGGATGTCTGATTTGGCATTTTGTACAATCTGTTGGCAACAATTGAGACAACATAAAAAGGACTACAAGTGACAATTTTGCAGAAATTATGCCTTACGCGTTTGGCAAAAATAATATTTGCAAAAAAGTTGCCAATTTAGTCTCAGTCTATCATTTCACACTTGACGAGATACTCTAGATGAGAAATTGGACACTTTGGAGCTCATAGGTGACAGAAAAATAGATAAGATAAAAGTGAAAAAACAAATTTTACGAAGAAATGTTCCTAACAACTTGTTTGTGTCCTACCACTAAACAGTGAGTCCCAGACAATTATTTTACACATGAATAGACACGCTAGATGCAGAGTAGTTAAACTGGATGTCTGATTTGGCATTTTGTACAATCTGGGGGCAACAATTGAGATAACATAAAAATGACCACAAGTGACAATTTTGCAGAATTATGCCTTACGCGTTTGGCAAAAATAATATTTGCAAAAAAGTTGCCAATTTAGTCTCAGTCTATCATTTCACACTTGACGAGATACTCTAGATGATAAATTGGACACTTTGGAGCTCGTTGGTGACAGAAAAATAGATAAGATAAAAGTGAAAAACAAATTTTACGAAGAAATGTTCCTAACAACTTGTTTGTGTCCTACCACTAAACAGTGAGTCCCAGACAATTATTTTACACATGAATAGACACGCTAGATGCAGAGTAGGTAAACTGAATGTCTGATTTGGCATTTTGGTACAATCTGGGGGCAACAATTGAGATAACATAAAAATGACCACAAGTGACATTTTTGCAGAATTTATGCCTTTCGCGTTTGGCCAAAAAAATATTTTCCAAAAAGTTGCCAATTTAGTCTCAGTCTATCATTTCACACTTGACGAGATACTCTAGATGAGAAATTGGACACTTTGGAGCTCATAGGTGACAGAAAAATAGATAAGATAAAAGTGAAAAAACAAATTTTACGAAGAAGAAATGTTCCTAACAACTGTGTTTGTGTCCTACCACTAAACAGTGAGTCCCAGACAATTATTTTATACATGAATAGACACGCTAGATGCAGAGTAGGTAAACTGAATGTCTGATTTGGCATTTTTGTACAATCTGGGGGCAACAATTGAGATAACATAAAAATGACCACAAGTGACAATTTTGCAGAATGTATATCTTTCTCGTTTGGCAAAAATCATATTTTCTAAAAAGTGGCATATTTAGTCTCAGTCTATCATTTCACCTTTGACGAGATACTCTAGATGAGAAATTGGACACTTTGGAGCTCGTTGGTGACAGAAAAATAGATAAGATAAAAGTGAAAAACAAATTTTACGAAGAAATGTTCCTAACAACTTGTTTGTGTCCTACCACTAAACAGTGAGTCCCAGACAATTATTTTACACATGAATAGACACGCTAGATGCAGAGTAGGTAAACTGAATGTCTCATTTGGCATTTTGGTACAATCTGGGGGCAACAATTGAGATAACATAAAAATGACCACAAGTGACAATTTTGCAGAATTTATGCCTTTCGCGTTTGGCCAAAATAATATTTGCAAAAAAGTTGCCAATTTAGTCTCAGTCTATCATTTCACACTTGACGAGATACTCTAGATGAGAAATTGGACACTTTGGAGCTCATAGGTGACAGAAAAATAGATAAGATAAAAGTGAAAAACAAATTTTATGAAAAAAATGTTCCTAACAACTTGTTTGTGTCCTACCACTAAACAGTGAGTCCCAGACAATTATTTTACACATGAATAGACACGCTAGATGCAGAGTAGTTAAACTGGATGTCTGATTTGGCATTTTTGTACAATCTGGGGGCAACAATTGAGATAACATAAAAATGACCACAAGTGACAATTTTGCAGAATTTATGCCTTACGCGTTTGGCCAAAATCATATTTTCCAAAAAGTTGCCAATTTAGTCTCAGTCTATCATTTCACACTTGACGAGATACTCTAGATGAGAAATTGGACACTTTGGAGCTCATTGGTGACAGAAAAATAGATAAGATAAAAGTGAAAAACAAATTTTACAAAAAATTGTTCCTAACAACTTGTTTGTGTCCTACCACTAAACATTGAGTCCCAGACAATTATTTTACACATGAATAGACACGCTAGATGCAGAGTAGGTAAACTGAATGTCTGATTTGGCATTTTGGTACAATCTGGGGGGCAACAATTGAGATAACATAAAAATGACCACAAGTGACAATTTTTGCAGAATTTATGCCTTTCGTTTGGGCCAAATCATATTTTCCAAAAAAGTTGCCAATTTAGTCTCAGTCTATCATTTCACACTTGACGAGATACTCTAGATGAGAAATTGGACACTTTGGAGCTCATAGGTGACAGAAAAATAGATAAGATAAAAGTGAAAAAACAAATTTTACGAAAGAAATGTTCCTAACAACTTGTTTGTGTCCTACCACTAAACAGTGAGTCCCAGACAATTATTTTACACATGAATAGACACGCTAGATGCAGAGTAGTTAAACTGAATGTCTGATTTGGCATTTTTGTACAATCTGGGGGCAACAATTGAGATAACATAAAAATGACCACAAGTGACATTTTTCCAGAATTTATGCCTTACCCGTTTGGCCAAAAAAAAATTTCCAAAAAGTTGCTAATTTAGTCTCAGTCTATCATTTCACACTTGACGAGATACTCTAGATGAGAAAATGGACACTTTGGAGCTCATAGTGACAGAAAAATAGATAAGATAAAAGTGAAAAAAACAAATTTTACGAAAAATGTTCCTAAACAACTTGTTTGTGTCCTACCACTAAACAGTGAGTCCCAGACAATTATTTTACACATGAATAGATACGCTAGATGCAGAGTAGTTAAACTGGATGTCTGATTTGGCAATTTTGTACAATCTGGGGCAACAATTGTGATAACATAAAAATGACCACAAGTGACAATTTTGCAGAATTTATGCCTTTCGCGTTTGGCCAAAATCATATTTTCCAAAAAGTTGCCAATTTAGTCTCAGTCTATCATTTCACACTTGACGAGATACTCTAGATGATAAATTGGACACTTTGGAGCTCATAGGTGACAGAAAAATAGAAAAGATAAAAGTGAAAAACAAATTTTACGAAGAAATGTTCCAAACAACTTGTTTGTGTCCTACCACTAAACAGTGAGTCCCAGACAATTATTTTTACACATGAATAGACACGCTAGATGCAGAGTAGTTAAACTGGATGTCTGATTTGGCATTTTTGTACAATCTGGGGGCAACAATTGAGATAACATAAAAATGACCACAAGTGACAATTTTGCAGAAGAATAGATAAGATTAAAAGGGAAAAACAAATTTTTACGAAGAATTTGTTCCTAAAAAAACTTTTTTGGGTCCTACGCACGAAACATTGAGTCCCACAGGACACTGATTCTACATAATAAATAGACCACGCTAGATGCAGAGTATGTTAAACTGGATGTCTGATTTTCGGCATTTTGGTACAAAATCTCGTAGCAACAATTGAGATAACATAACAATGACTCACAAGTTGACAATGTCCAGAATTTATGCCATTTTTTTATGCGTTTGGCCAAAATCATAGTGTCCAAAAAAGTTTTGCCAAATTAAGTATCAGTCTATCATTTCACACTTGACGAGTATACTCTAGATGATAAATTTGACACTTATGGAGCTCATAGGTTGACAGAAAAATAGATAAGATAAAAGTGAAATAACATAATGTTACGAAGAATTGTTTTTCACTAACAACGTGTTTGTGTCCTAACCACTACACTATACAGTAGTCAGCCAATTAATTGTACAACATGAAATATACCGCTTAAGATGCAGCGTAGTTTAAACTGAATGACTGATTTTGTTTCATTTTGGTTCTACAATCTGGGAGCAACAATTAAGATAACATAAACATGACACAACAAGTGACAATTTTCCCGAATTTATGCCTTTCGCGTTTGGCCAACATCATATTTGCAAAAAAGTTCGCCAGATTTAGCCTCAGTTTTGATCATTATCACACTTGACGACATACTCTAGATGAAAAACTGGCCACTTTGGCGACCATAGTGTGACAGAAAAATAGATAAGATAAAAGTGAAAACCAAATTTTACGAAGTAATTGTTCCTAAAAACTTGTTTGTGTCCAACCACTAAACATTCGAGTCCTCAGACAATTAATTTTTACAACTGAAATAGAAACGCTAGAGGCAGAGTAGTTACACTTAATGTCTGAATTGGCATTTTCGTACAATTCTGGGGAAACAATTGAGATAAACATAAATATGCACCTGCGAGAGCGCATTTTCCCAGAATTTATGACCTTACACGTTTGGCCAAATTCATATTTTTCCAAAACGTTGCTAATTTAGTCTCAGGGCTAGTCATTTCACACTTGACGAGATACTCTAGATGATAAATTTGACACTTTGGAGCTCGTTGGTGACAGAAAAAATAGATGAAATAAAAGTGAAAAACAAATGTTACGAAAGAAATTGTTCCTAACAACTTGTTTCGTGTCCTACCACTAAACATTTGAATCCCAGGACAATTATTCTACACATGAATAGACCACACTAGATGAGGCGTAGTTAAAACTAGAATGTCTGATTTGGTCATTTTGGTACAATCTAGTAGCACACAATTGGGATAACATAAAAATGGCCACAAGTGAAAATTTTCCAGAATTTATGTCTTATGCGTTTGGCCAAAATTCATATTGCAAAAAAAATTTGCCCAATTTAGTCTCAGTCTATCATTTCCAACACTTGCCGAGAATACTCTAGATGAGAAATTGGACAGTTTTGGAGTCTCATAAGGTGACAGGAAAAATAGATAATATAAAAGTGAAAAAATTAACTTTTACGAAGAAATGTTCCCTAACAAACTTGTTTGTGTCCTAACACACCTAAAACAGTGAGTCCCCAGGCAATTATTTGTAACACATGAATAGACCCACTAGATGCAGGCGTATGTAACCTGAATGTCTGGATTTGGCATTTTTATACAATCCTGTGGAAACAAGTGACATACCATAGAAAATGACCACAAAGTGACAATTTTGCAGGAATTTATGTCTTTCGTCCGCGTTTGTGCAAAAATCATATTTGCAAAAAGTTGCCAACTTTAGTCTCGGTCCTATCATTCCACACTTGAAGAGGCTAACACTAGATGATAAATTTGACATTTGGGAGCTTCATAGGTGACAAAAAAAAAGATAAGATAAAAGTGAAAAAACAATATGTACAAAGATTGTTCCTAACAACTTTGTTTTTGGTGGGGGGTTCCCTACACATGTAAACACTGGGGTGAGTCCCCAGACAATTAATATTATACACAATTAATAGACACTCTAGATGAGAGTAGGGTAAACTGTAGATGTTCTGATTTGGTATTTTTGTACAAGTCTGGTGTCAACAATTGAGTATAACCATAAAAATGACCACAATTGAGACATTTCCAAGATTTATTCCCATTTTCCTCCTGCGAATTGACCAAAATAATAATTTCAAAAAAGTTTGGCCAGATTTAGTCTCAGTCTATCATTTTACAACTGTACGATATAGTCTAGATGAAGAAATTTGACCCTTAGGATGCTCGTTTATTGACAGACAAATAGATAAGATAATGAAGAAGACAATTTTTACGAAAGAAATGCTCCGAACAAAATGTTTGTTGTCCTACCACTAAACAGTTGCGTCATCCAGACAATTATTTTACTCATGAAAAGACCACGCTTAGATGCAGAGTAGGTTGAACTGAATGTCTGAGTTTGGCGATTTTTATAACAATCTGGGGGCAACAATTGAGAATAACATAAAAATGACCACCAAAGTGACAATTTTCCAGAATTTATGCCTTTCGATTTTGGCTAAAAGTCCATATTTTGCCCAAAAAGTTGCCAATTTTAGTCTCATATATATCATTTCACACTCTGGACGCGATACTCTAGATAATAAATTAGACACGTTGGAATACGTGCCATAAGGTGACAGAAAAATAGATAAGATAAAAGGTTGAAAAAAAAAATTTTACGGAGAAATTGTTTCCTAACCACATGTTTGTGTAGCTATCACTAAAGCATTTGAGTCCCAGACCATTATGTTTACACAAGAATAGACACGCTATGATGCAGTAGTAAGGTAAACTGTAGATGTCTGATTTGGGCATTTTTGTACCAATCTGGGGGCAACAATTCTACATAAACATAAGAATGACCCACAAGTGACATTTGCGGCATAATTTATGCCTTACCGCGATTGGCCAACATAATAGATTTGCAAACAAGTTGCCAATTTAAGTCTCAGTCTATCATCTTCACATTTGACGATGAATACTCTAGATGATAAAACTTGAACACTTTGGAGCTACGTTTGTGCAAGAAAAAATAGATTAAGATTAAAAGTGAAAAACAAATTTTACGAAGAATTGTTCCTAAACCCTTGTTTGACGTCCTATCACTACAACATTGAGTCTCAGACTATTATTCTACCCAGGAATATACAACGCTAGTATGCCAGAGTAGTTTAACTGGATGTCCTGATTTGGCTTTTTGGTACAATCTCGTATAGCAACAATTGCGATAACATAAAAAAGACCCGCAAGTGACATTTTTTCCCAAGAAATTTATGACTTACGAGTGTTGGTCAAAATCATATTTTTCCAAAAAGTTGCCAATTTAGTCTCAGTCCCTTATATCATTTCACACTTGACAGATGATATCTCTAGATGATAAATTGTGTACACTTTGGAGCTCATAGGTACCGAAATAATAGATAAGATAAAAGTGCTAAAACAATGTTACGACGAAAGGGTCCGAAAAACTTGTTTTGTGTACTACCACTAACACAGTGAGTCCCAGAACAATTAATTTATACATGAATAGACACGCTAGCTGCAGAGTAGTTTAACCTGGATGTAATGATTGGTAATTTTTGTACAATCTGGGGGCAAACAATTATGATAACATTAAAATGACCACAAGTGACAATTTTGCCAGAATTTATGACTTACGCGATTGGCCAAAATAATAATTTGAAAAAAATTTCACCAATGTATTGTCTCCGTCTATCATTTTACAGTATTTTGGTTGGAGAGGGTTTTTATTTCTGTTACGGATACACTATAATGATAAATTTGATACTTTGGATCTCGTTGGTGACAGAAAAATATATAAGATTACAGTGAAAAAACAAATTTTACGAAGAAATTGTTCCTAACAACTTGGTTGTGTCAGACCACTAAAACCATGGAGTCAGCCAGACAAGTATTTTACACATGAATAGACACGCTAGATGCATAGTATGTAAACTGAATGTCTTGATTTATGGCCCATTTTGGTACAAATCTGGATGCAACCAATTTGATATAACATTACCAATTACCACAAATGACATTTTTTCCAGAATTTATTCCTTTCGCGTTCTGGCCCAGTATCCTATTTGCAAAAAAAAATTGAGTCTATCATTTGCACACTTGACGAGATACTCTAGATGAGAAAATTGGACACTTTGGAGCTCGTTGGTGACAGAAAAATAGATAAGATAAAAGTGAAAGTACAAATTTTACGAAGAATATTCATCCTAACAACTTGTTTGTGTCCCTACCCCACTAAACATTGAGTCCCAGACAATTATTTTACACATGAATAGACACGCTAGATGCAGAGTAGTTAAACTGAATGTCTGATTTGGCATTTTGGTACAATCTGGGGGCAACAATTGAGATAACATAAAAAATGACCACAAGTGACAATTTTTCCAGAATTTATGCCTTACGCGTTTGGCCAAAAATCATAATTTGCAAAAAAGTTGCCAATTTAGTCTCAGTCTATCATTTCACACTTGACGATGGATACTCTAGATGATAAATTGGACACTTTGGAGCTCGTAGGTGACAGAAAAAATAGATAAGATAAAAGTGAAAAACAAAAATTTTACGAAAGAATTGTTCCTAACAACATTGTGTTTGTGTCCTAGAACTAAAACATTGAGTCCCAGACAATTATTTTACACATGAATAGACACGCTAGATGCAGAGTAGTTAAACTGGATGTTGTCTGATTTGGCATTTTTGTACAATCTGGGGGCAACAATTGAGATTAACATAAAAATGACCACAAGTGACAATTTTTTCCAGAAATTTATGCCTTTCGCGTTTGGCCAAAATAATATTTTGCATCAAAAAGTTGCCAATTAGGTCTCAGTCTATCATTTCACACTTGACGAGATACTCTAGATGATAAATTGGACACTTTGGAGCTCATAGGGTGACAGAAAAAATAGATAAGATAAAAAGTGAAAAAACAAATTTTACGAAGAAATGATTTCCTAACAACTTGTTTGTGTCCTACCACTAAACATTGAGTCCCAGACAATTATTTTACACATGAATAGACACGCTAGATGCAGAGTAGTTAAACTGAATGTCTGATTTGGCATTTTGGTACAATCTGGGGGGCAACAATTGAGATAACATAAAAAATGACCACAAGTGACATTTTTCCAGAATTTATGCCCTTTCGCGTTTGGCCAAATCATATTTTCCAAAAAGTTGCCAATTTAGTCTCAGTCTATCATTTCACACTTGACGAGATACTCTAGATGAGAAATTGGACACTTTGGAGCTCATAGGTGACAGAAAAAAATAGATAAGAATAAAAGTGAAAAACAAATTTACGAAGAATTGTTCCTAACAACTTGTTTGTGTCTCTAAAACACTAAACTTGAGTCCCAGACAATTATTTTTTACACATGAATAGACACGCTTAGATGCAGAGTAGGTTAAACTGGATGTCTGATTTGGCATTTTGGTACAATCTGGGGGCAACAATTGAGATAACATAAAAATGACCCACAAGTGACAATTTTGCAGAATTTATGCCTTACGCGTTTGGCCAAAATCCATATTTGCCAAAAAAAGTTGCCAATTTAGTCTCAGTCTATCATTTCACACTTGACGAGATACTCTAGATGATAAAATTGGACACTTTTGGAGCTCGTAGTGGTGGACAGAAAAATAGATAGATAAGATAAAAGTGAAAAACAAATTTTACGAAAGAATTTTTCCTAACAACTTGTTTGTGTCCTACCACTAAACAGTGAGTCCCAGACAATTATTTTACACATGAATAGACACGCTAGATGCAGAGTAGGTTAAACTGAATGTCTGATTTGGCATTTTTGGTACAATCTGGGGGGCAACAATTGAGATAACATAAAAAATGACCACAAGTGACATTTTTCCAGAATTTATGCCTTACGCGTTTGGCCAAAATATATTATATTGCAAAAAAAGTTGCCAATTTAGTCTCAGTCTATCATTTTCACACTTGACGAGATACTCTAGATGATAAATTGGACACTTTGGAGCTCATAGGTGACAGAAAAATAGATAAGATAAAGTGAAAAAAACAAATTTTTTACGAAGAATTGTTCCTAACAACTTGTTTGTGTCCTACCACTAAACAGTGAGTCCCAGACAATTATTTTACACATGAAATAGACACGCTAGATGCAGAGTAGGTAAAACTGGAATGTCTGATTTGGCATTTTTGGTACAATCTGGGGGCAACAATTGAGATAAACATAAAAATGACCACAAGTGACAATTTTTCCAGAATTTATGCCTTACGCGTTTGGCCAAAATCATATTTGCAAAAAAGTTGCCAATTTAGTCTCAGTCTATCATTTCACACTTGACGAGATACTCTAGATGATAAATTGGACACTTTGGAGCTCATAGGTGACAGAAAAATAGATAAGATAAAAGTGAAAAAACAAATTTTACGAAGAAATGTTCCTAACAACTTGTTTGTGTCCTAACACTAAACAGTGAGTCCCAGAATACTAATTTTACACATGAATAGACACGCTACATGCAGAGTAGGTAAACTGAATGTCTGATTTGGCATTTTGGTACAATCTGGGGGCAACAATTGAGATAACATAAAAATGACCACTAGTGACATTTTTATAGAATTTATGCCTTTCGCGTTTGGCCAAAATCATATTTTCCAAAAAGTTGCCAATTTAGTCTCAGTCTATCATTTCACACTTGACGAGATACTCTAGATGAGAAATTGGACACTTTGGAACTCATAGGTGACAGAAAAATAGATAAGATAAAAGTGAAAAAGAAATTTTACGAAGAAATGTTCCTAACAACTTGTTTGTGTCCTACCACTAAACAGTGAGTCCCAGACAATTATTTTACACATGAATAGACACGCTAGAGCAGAGTAGGTAAACTGAATGTCTGATTTGGCATTTTGGTACAATCTGGGGGCAACAATTGAGATAACATAAAAATGACCACAAGTGACAATTTTTTCCAGAATTTATGCCTTTCGCGTTTGGACAAAAAATATTTTCCAAAAAAGTTGCCAATTTAGTCTCAGTCCTATCATTTCACACTTGACGAGATACTCTAGATGAGAGAAATTGGACACTTTGGAGCTCATAGGTGGACAGAAAAAATAGATAAGATAAAAGTGGGAAAAAAAAACAATTTTACGAAGAAATGTTCCTAACAACTTGTTTGTGTCCTACCACTAAACAGTGAGTCCCAGACAATTATTTTACACATGAATAGACAACGCTAGAAGAATGTTCTGATTTTAAGATGAGCTTTCACTTGAGTAGAAATATGACCACAAACAATTTTGGAATGTCTGCGTTTGTTGGCATTTGGTACAATTGCCTAGTGTTTCGGTAACACACTTGACGAGATAACATAAAAAAATGACCACAAGTGACATTTTAGGCATAGAAGAATTTATGCCTTTACGCGTTTGGCCAAAATCATATTTTCCAAAAAGTTGCCAATTTAGTCTCAGTCATATCATTTTACACTTGACGAGATACTCTGACCACAAGATGAGAAATTGGGACACTTTGGAGAATCATAGGGTGACAGAAAAATAGATAAGATAAAAGTGAAAAAACAAATTTTACGAAGAAATGTTCCTAACAAATTGTCCCTGTTTGTGTCCTACCACTAAACAGTGAGTCCCAGACAATTATTTTACACATGAATAGACACGCTAGATGCAGAGTAGTTAAAACTGGATGTCTGATTTGGCATTTTTTTGTACAATCTGGGGGCAACAATTGAGATAACATAAAAATGACCACAAGTGACATTTTTTTTTGCAGAATTTATGCCTTTCGCGTTTTGGCCAAAATCATATTTTGCCAAAAAGTTGCCAATTTTAGTCTCAGTCTATCATTTCACACTTGACGAGATACTCTAGATGATAAAATTGGACACTTTGGAGCTCATAGGTGACAGAAAAATAGATAAGATAAAAGAAAAAAAAAACAAAATTTTACGAAGAAATGTTCCTAACAACTTGTTTGTGTCCTACCACTAAACAGTGAGTCCCAGAACAATTATTTTACACATGAATAGACACGCTAGATGCAGAGTAGTTACTAAACTGAATGTCTGATTTGGCATTTTTTGTACAATCTGGGGGCAACAATTGAGATAACATAAAAAAATGACCACAAGTGACATTTTTGCAGAATTTATGCCTTACGCGTTTGGCCAAAATCATATTTGCAAAAAAAGTTGCCAATTTAGTCTCAGTCTATCATTTCACACTTGACGAGATACTCTAGATGATAAATTGGACACTTTGGAGCTCATTGGTGACAGAAAAATAGATAAGATAAAAGTGAAAAACAAATTTTACGAAGAATTGTTCCTAACAACTTGTTTGTGTCTACCACTAAACAGTGAGTTCCCAGACAATTATTTTACACATGAATAGACACGCTAGATGCAGAGTAGGTTAAACTGAATGTCTGATTTGGCATTTTTGTACAATCTGGGGGCAACAATTGAGATAAACATAAAAATGACCACAAGTGACATTTTTTCCAGAATTTATGCCTTTACGCGTTTGGCCAAAATCATATTTGCAAAAAAAGTTGCCAAATTTAGTCTCAGTCTATCATTTCACACTTGACGAGATACTCTAGATGAGAAATTGGACACTTTGGAGCTCGTCATAGTGACAGAAAAAATAGATAAGATAAAAGTGAAAAACAAAAATTTTACGAAAGAAATGTTCCTAACAACTTGTTTGTGTGTGTCCTACCACTAAAAACAGTGAGTCCCAGGACAATTATTTTACACATGAATAGACACGCTAGATGTAGAGTAGTTAAAAACATGATGTCTGATTTGGCATTTTTGTACAATCTGGGGGCAACAATTGAGATAACATAAAAATGACCACAAGTGACAATTTTCCAGAATTTATGCCTTTCGCGTTTGGCCAAAATCATATTTTCAAAAAAGTTGCCACATTTAGTCTCAGTCTATCATTTCACACTTGACGAGATACTCTAGATGATAAATGTAGACACTTTGGAGCTCATAGGTGTCAGAAAAAATAGATGAGATAAAGTGAAAAAAACAAATTTTACGAAGAAAAATGATCCTAACAACTTGTTTGTGTCCTACCACTAAAACAGTGAGTCCCAGACAATTTTATTTTACACATGAATAGACACGCCTAGATGCAGAGTAGTTAAACTGGATAGTCTGATTTGGCATTTTTTTGTGTACAATCTGGGGGCAAACATTGCAGATAACATAAAAAATGACCACAAGTGGGACAATTTTCCAGAATTTATGCCTTTCGCGTTTGAGGTACTTCAAATGGATCAGATATGGCCAAAAAGTTGGCAATTTACTCTCAGTGCTATTATGTTCGACAACTTGGCGCGATGATATCCTAGATGATAAATTGTGACACTTTAGGAGTTCAATAGGTGACAGAAAAATACATAAGATAAAAGGTGGAAAAACAAATTTTACGAAGAAAATGTTCCTAACAGCTTGTTTTGTGTCCTAACCACTAAAACAGTAAGTCCGCCAGACACACATTTTTTTACACATGAATAGACACGTTAGATGCAGCGCTTAAGTTAAACTGGTGTCTGATTTGGCATTTTTTGTACAACTGGGGGGAAAAATTTAGATAAAATAAAAAGACCACAAGGGGACAATTTTTTTAGAAATTTTTGCCTTTAAACCCTTTTTGGGCCCCAATAATATTTTCAAAAGTTGCCA
>CAJHNH020005209.1:0-24419 GCA_905116865.2 Candidula unifasciata
AAAGACACTTCCCCCTCCCTGCCTTTTAATCTCTAAAGACATTTCTTCTCCTGCCATCTGCCTTTTAATACTGCTAAAGACACTTCTTTCCTGCCATTTTTGAATACTGACTAAAGAACTTCTTCTCCTCCCAATCTGCCTTTGAAAATACGACTAAAGACACTTTCTACCTGCCTTTGGGTTTAATCTGACTAAAGACCTTTTTCTCCTGCCTTTGTAATACTGACTAAGACACTTTTTTACCTGCCATCTGCCTTTGTAAAACTGACTAAAGACACTTCTTCTACTGCCATCTGCCTTTGTATACTGACAAAAGACCTTTTCAAACCTGCCATCTGCCTTTGTAATACTGACTAAAGACACTTCTTCTACTGCCATCTGCCTTTGTAATACTGACTAAAGACACTTCTTCTACCTCCCATCGGGTTTTGTAATACTGACAAAAAGACACTTCTTCTCCCTGCCATCTCCAGTGGAGCACAGCCCCTTCCCCTTTTGCCATCCCCGGGCAGCTCTCTTCATATTTTTTTTAAATACTTGTGTGTATTGTTACTTTTTCTAGTGCTTGGTTATTTCCTATGAAATAACATTCTGGTTATTTTCCCCACGTGTGTCCTGTCTAGCACCCTACTCCTAAACTTGATTCAGTGAAATGTGTTTGGTTTCCCCCATAATTCCATTTAGTGATTCCAATTCAATCATACAAATACAACTGTATTTCTTTCCTTTTTTTTTAAAGGTGGTTGGTCCCGCGTACCATCAGTGAAAAACGTTCTGGCTATAAAATAATAATTTCAAATTAGTGATGAAACAGAGTGAATTATTCATTAAACTACTTCCAGGCTGTTAAAGTCTGAAAGTGAAACAAGATAATTCTTATCCCAACAGTTTGAAAACAAACGTACACACACAACGCTAACCTTTAAAAAACCATCATAACAAACACGGAGGTTGTCCCTCTCCGGGACCGTTGTCCACAGGAAATTAACACCACAAGAATGAGAATCCTACAGGTACGAAAACTGAACAGAACAGTTATACTGGTCCCAAACCCATTATATAGAGTAACCCAACGCCCATACCAGACAGACTGCCGGAAAGAGTTGAAAGACAAACACGTCGGGGGACGGACGGCTTTGATGTGCACTTGTATTTGATTTATATTCTGGTGGTACCCCCGCCAGGAGCAGGAGGACAGTGCAAATTCAGAACACCAGTTGCGGTCGAGCGAACCGACACTATATCCCTGGGTTAATCCATGTGGCGTCGGCGATCTCTCCGCACAGAAAACCCAGCAACTACAATCATGGTGTGGGAGTTGTCTCACAGAGCAAGAGCACCTTAGAAGACCTTAGAAGCAGCCAGCGACGACACGACCCCTAGGGATATCAGCTAAAAACTGTACTTGTGGATAGAACCAAGGAGTCCTTGAAAGTAACCCCTGCCATTCAGAGGCTAGGCAAGGAAAAGGTTTTTGTAACTAAAGAAAACATTGATTATTTTAGTGTTAAATTACTCACGAAATGCTAAATATCGCACAATATTTGACTAGAAGATCAACGGAGGGAGAAATGGAAAAGACAGCATAAGGAAAATTTAGTCGCTCTTATTAGTCCCTATTTCCACATACAATAAACGAAAACACCCCTGGGTACGAAAAGGGGTTTTCGTTTACCATTAATTTATCCATCATGATCAGTATGTAGCATGTCCTTTTCCTTGCATGAAACGTCATTATCCTCCACGGTCTAGATCTTGCCTGAAAGAAACTAGGTCCTCTCCACAGTTCTCCCGCCTCCTCGTACTTTAGATACTCAAGAAAGCACTACAAGGAACTATCAGAGCGGCTAATTAAATTATCAGAGAATACGGGTTTGATTTCATTTGGCCAACGTTTAAGACAACCAAAGCAACAGAAACCTAAATTCTCACAGAAACCGCAAACAGAAAGTTGACTTCTGTTTATTGGTTGCCATCCACGCCTCCTCTTTTGCCCGCAGGTCGACGATGTTGTTCATTCCAAATCTACTTTGCGTCCCCTCTTCTAAACGCGTGGGGTTAGGAGTTTTCACTTTATTTTCGAGGGGGAAAATGAACTAGAAGAACTGACTCAGCTTACAGGAGTTCATTATCATCATGTAACTTTGCAGACGGCGGAGGCTCCGCAAGGCGTTTTCCGCATATCCTGTTTTTTCAAGGGTGATCACAATATTTTATACCATAGTTTATTAGTGGCACTGATTTTCGATATCATTGCTCCGCTTTCACTGCCTTTTTTGTTTTTTCACGTGGTAGTTAGGCTATAATTCGTTAGCTCTCAAAACACGGCTTTCTAGTCTGAGAATAAAGGTGGAGGAAGTAGTCACTGCCGCTGTTACAAATACATGTTCGTTGATCGTACCGACTCACGAGCATGTTGAGATGATGGAGGCAACGGTATTCTAAACTCTGCGTGCCGAGCTGGCGAGCACGCTTTCACAGGTCGCAAGTTGGTTGGTTGTGTTTTGTGTACTGTGGATATTTTGTGAAGATGACGCCGGTGTGTGGGGAAACGACACAAAGTTCTAAGAACTAGCTTGTTCTTGCGCTAACTAGGGACGGTGAAACTGATGCATGACAAGCTTTGGGGAGCGAGTTGCACCGTGCGGAGGAACACACAGAGAGTGACCATATGAATAAATATTCTATTGTATAATGTTACGCCAGGGGATCTGGCCGATGCGCCGCACTCAAGACAAAGGCGAGATTCGAAATACCTTCAGACTGTTGGAGGATGGGGACTACAGCGCTTATGGAATGTCATGAGTGCTGGGATGTCGCATTCTTATTCAAACATTTCAAAAACCCCCTTTTCTCTTCATATGCAAAGCATAATGCCCCCATCTCTTCTTCTTAAAGTCCATGCCTTGGCGTTAGTAGTTTTTAAGTAGAGTTACGAAGTGAACAGCCCATGATGGGGTGGGGTTCCTATCCACCAACTTTTTGTCTCATTATACTTTTACTCAACTCTAACGACAGATGATTCTTCCATGCGCATGATAGTCAGACTGTCCATCATTGTGTTCCTCGCTGTCTCCATCAGCCTCTCCCTTCTTCCATCTTTCATACTGTCGCCGATGTACTCCAGTTTTCTCTCTTCTCATCACATGACCAAAGAATATCTTCCATTAGGCTACTAATTTGGATTTTATTTTATGTTATCAAGTACCGACCATCAACAATACTCAGGGCAACTCCACCATAAGCGCTCCGTCCCTACCCCATATTCGTTTCTTTTAAAACCACATCTCCGCGCTTCCAAAAATTTTTTATTTATTTACTTACTAGTCCATTTTTACACATCCTTGTGTTTGCAACAAAAATACCCTCAACCATGTTTATAAGGTCTTAGTTATCTTGGAGGTATTTGTTTATACATTTCATATTTCTCACGGGTAGTTAGCATACTTTGGATCTTTTCTCCTGGCTATGCCGGCGTGGTGGGTAATGAACAGGCAGACATATTGGCTGGATTTGCACCACTGGGTGGTGAATTGATACATGACAAGGCATATATTGTCAAGGCCCTTTTGAAACAAGCAACGGAGTCAGTTGAGATAGAAGATTATTATAGCCTGGAGAGAATGAGGCACTTGGGTGTAACCAGAGAGTCTGGCCGGCTCACTACACTCAGAGGAAAGGCAAGACGGACTTATAACCAGATTCTGCTGGTACTATCAGTATTGGAACTCTGCGCTGGCTGCTAAAGATGAGGACGGATCATGTATGGGAATGCCCGAGTGCTGTGATTATTATTGCGTATTTAAAACTGGCACCTTGAGGGCTCCAGCCCCCTGGAAATTGTTTGTTAGAGAGGCGAGGAACCAACCGTCTGAATGCAAATAAGTCAGATATGTAAAACGGATGTGCAACCAAAACTCAAGCTCTGTCCAGAAGTGGACGAACAAACAGAACTTTCCTTGAACTTGTTCCAAGACTTGAGTTTTGTATGCACATCTGTTTTACAGATCTAGCTTATATATGAGCAGACTGTTGGTTCCTTGCAGGCAGACATACTTCAGTTTAGAAGAACAGCCTTAATTGTATGACATGCTTAAAAAGTGATGGGAGCAGTGGGTCTATTACACAACCTTCCCCTCCCCGGAACCCAAGCAGGGCGTTAATTTTTTTTTTAAAGTATGAAAACTGTAAATTGATTAGAGAAATTTGATGTAGACAGTGTTTTTACATTAGATGTAGGCAGTGTTTTACATTAGATGTAGACAGTGTTTTTATTTTGATGTAGACAGTGTTCTTTCATTAGATGTAGACAGTGTTTTTACATTAGATGTAGACAGTGTTTTTACAATAGATGTAGACAGTGTTTTTTTTTATGTAGACAGTGTTTTTACAATAGATGTAGACTGTTTTTTTTTTATGTAGACAGTGTTTTTACAATAGATGTAGACTTTTTTTTTTATGTAGACAGTGTTTTTACAATAGATGTAGACAGTTTTTTTTTATGTAGACAGTGTTTTTACAATAGATGTAGACAGTGTTTTTTTTATGTAGACAGTGTTTTTACAATAGATGTAGACAGTGTTTTTTTATGTAGACAGTGTTTTTACATTAGATGTAGACAGTGTTTTTTTTAATGTAGACAGTGTTTTTACAATAGATGTAGACAGTGTTTTTTTTATGTAGACAGTGTTTTTACAATAGATGTAGACAGTGTTTTTACAATAGATGTAGACTGTTTTTTTTTATGTAGACAGTGTTTTTACATTAGATGTAGACAGTATTTTTACAATAGATGTACACAGTGTTTTTTTATGTAGACAGTGTTTTTACATCAGATGTAGACAGTGTTTTTATATCAGATGTAGACTGTTTTTACATCAGATGTAGACTGTGTTTTTACATTAGATGTAGACAGTGTTTTTACATTAGATGTAGACAGTGTTTTTACATTAGATGTAGACAGTGTTTTTACATTAGATGTGGACAATGTTTTTACATCAGATGTAGACAGTGTTTTTCTCCAGACAGTATATGAAAAGGAGTGGACTCGAGAACTTGATTTCAACTGGCAAGATTGATAGAAAGTGAGCATGGGGAATGCAGATAGGTCACTGCCCGGATGGCTTGCCCATATGAATGAGTAGGGAGAAAAACACTAACACGATCAATGATTCTTATGATCGTGTGAGATGGCGAACCATGAATGTCTATGCCTATTGGCACAGCGTATGATCTTGATGATATTTGCTGTACATTCTGTTGTTAAAACCAGTCTTTGGTATTTATAGTTCCGCTCTTGAGGACACCATTTTTCACCCTTTGAATTCTGAGCTGGATTATCTTCACAGCACTCCAGACACATCCACTTCTGATCTGACCCTTGCGAGTTCCATGGTCCCATTTTAGGGTTGTACAAAGAATAAGCCCCCTGCCCCCTGACAAGCGACTAGGTTGGGGTTGGTTGGAACCAGCTGTGTTGGTCTAAGTGACGTACATATTGCCGGGTTTGAGGTTTGAACAACGATCAACATCATGGCGCAGGGGTAGTAACCCATAAGTTCTCCGTTCTTTCGTCTAACTCAAGTCTTGAGTCCGAAGAAGCTTAGCACAGTGCACAGGTTCTGAAGCATCGGCGAGGATCCTGAAATACTTTGGGTAAATTTGAAACTTCAAATTTTTGCCCGGGCAGCGCCGTAAGGCTACTTTTTTCTATTCCGTAAGGCTACTTTTTTCTATTTCCAACTGCCAAGGGATTTTTTCCGTGCGCAACAATACACACAGGCGTCCGATCTCACTACCCAGAGACCTAGGACATATTGCTACCTAGCTGTAGAATAGTAACAATAGTACAACTGCCCATTTAAGGGCAAACTTGGAAGAAAAAGAGGTATTCTTATCTGGCTGCTGAAGCAAGGCTATCTTCAACTTATCTTCAATATTGAAGAAGGTTATCTTACTTCTTTAGGCAGGCATTAAGTTACTGCTATGGCAGAGACATGGCTCTTCAACACCACCATGGACCTTTTCACTTGGTATACATATTCACATCTCATCCAGATAACTAATTTTGTCTTTTCCTCTGCCTCGTTTTCTCCTCCTCCTCAAACACGGTCTACTACTTCTGTTTCTTCTTCCTTTTCTTTTTTCTTTATATAGATTTATGTTACACCGGGGTAACCCAAAAGTGCTCCGTTCTACTTCTAACTCAAACCTGAATCTGAAGAATCTCAGTGCAGTGCACGAACTTACTTTTTATTTGTTCAGCAACACTATCTAATTCTAAGAATTCACATGCCTTCTTTGTTCAATTATGTATCAGCTAGTCTTTATTTGAAACAAATAATTTAAATACTTTGGATGTTGTTATCATTTTTGTATAACATGTCAGATTTAACAACAACCGAAATCAGGAAAACAGCTGATCAAAACAGACATGATCCAACTGAAATATTTTGTTCAGCATCATCCTAACCTATATTAAAGCCAACAGGTCTGTCACTTGCATTATCAGTCATAATATCAAGACTATTCTCACTATCTGGCTGAAATTCATCAAAGACAGAGCAGTATGAACTGTTCTTGGCCTTTTCCCTTATCATTTGGTGTAGAAAAATCACATACAAACTGTATCACATCTTAAAAAATGTAAACAAATCAAAAAATTTTCAAACACCACGCCGAACTTCTAAGACAAAAGGACTCCATTTCGCTAATTCTAGTTTTTCAAAATGTGTTCATACAAATTCATTTTCCTAGCAAAAAAAACCGACAATATTAGAGTGTCTATGCGTGGAGCCACTTAAGTGGTGATCCATCCAAACATGTTGGATTCAGAAGCCACTAAAGTGGTGATACGTCCACAGAGAGTTAATAACCTAATGAATAACCCTAAATAACCAAAAACAGTTTCTATTTGGTGATCTACAAATATAACCAGCAAATGATATCATTTATAGAGAAAAAAACCCTTATCTTTAAAATGCAATTCTTTTTTTTTTAAATTCTAATATTTATAAAATGTAATAAGTTCATAAGTTTAAAAAGTTAGTAGCATATCCTTTACAGGACATTGCAGAACTAACCACAGCATGTTTTGGCGGATGAGGTTTTTCTAGGCAAATTTTATGTTTAGTTGCCGTGTCTCTCTGAATGGTCAGCTCTCTGTACCACTATCGAAACCAATGCAAGATGAATTGTCCACAACTGGAATCGAACCTGACAACCCAGCATTACGAAGCACATTTGCAACACCTAAGCCACAGACAAAATGTTGGGGTATACGCCAGATTTTGGAAGGAAAAAAAATGGGTTTGCAGATTTTAGCTAGTTGGAATCACTGACTTGATGAATTACTCAATGACTGATTCGGTAAATAACTTGATAAATAAATGAGCAAATAGCCTAATAATTTATTCTGTTGAATAAGCTTATGGATTCTTCTTCTTTTGCCCTGCATCCCCCCAGTGGAGCATAGGCCCTCAGCCAACTCACACCAAATCATCCTATCCTTTGCTGTCACAAGCAGCTCATATTTTGTCATCCTCATCCATTCAACTTCACTCTCGAGCTCCATTATCTATGTGTTTTTTGGTCTGCCTTTATTTCTATGAGATATATTGTTCTCAGCTTTTCTCTGTGTTTGTCCAATCCAGTACCAGCACCTTTTCTTGACCTCTTGACCCACTAGAATTTGATTTGTTGTTTAGCAGGTTAACAAAATCATGAGACTTTATTGTCACAAGATTAAACTACAAATGGACTTCACACATTGACTCTACTCTACATTAGTGATTCTATAAAACAAATTTTTGTATTTCCTCTGTTCTGCACAGGCATCAGTTAATGAATGTCTGTAGAATATTAGTAACGTAATTGTTTTGGTTGTTCTCCATGTTTTGGCTCTATACAGCAGTATTAATTTGACCTTATAAATTACCCAATTAACAGTTTTGGGATTGATCTAATCAATAGCCCAAAATATTACTGAATGACTTGAAGAGTAAACTAATGAATAACAAAGTTGAAGCCCTAAGTGAAATATTTTAGTACATATTAGCTTCAAATGCAAGTATCTTGTCTTTTAAAAGTTGAGACTGGTAAAGTAACTACCATTCATGTAAATTTGCGAACAAACACAAGGTTTCTTTGGATAGAGCTGTGGTTTACAAACCTTTTTTTTTTAGGTGAGTGAAGTTCAGCCCCACCAGAGTCACTTAACGAGTGATAAACACACGGGCAAAAGTCCCGGAAACCTTGCTAGGTTATATAAGGGCCCCTAATCACAGTCAGGTTGGGCCTTTAAAATGACCACACACAAAATTGCTTTCCGTACTGGGACGGATGTTATGTTTTTTTTTTTTCAGGTACCGCCCCTTGAATATAGACAGGACCACCACACCCTGTCCCCATCCCAACTTTGAAAATAAAGTGGTTAAAAAAAGGGGGACAGAAAGAAAAATTACAAGCACTATTACCAAAAACTTGGGAAAAAAACCTCTGCATAATTCAAAGAGTCGACTAACATAAAAATAATCACCACCACCAACTCTCTCTCTCTCTCTCTTCCTCTCTCTCTTGTTGTACCCCACCAGGACTTCACACAAGCGATAAACACCCAGTGACACAAAGTGCCACCGTGCGGATGAGGATTACCTGTGGAGAGGTCCCAGAAACCCCTTTCAGCCATTAGGCCATATCTATGGCTAGGCCATATCTATGCCCTGGCTATATTCAGGCCCCCCGCAAAAGCCAGGGTGAGGCTTCAAAAAACGAAAAATTGCATCCCACTTGGGGATGACTGCACCACCAACTGGTAATTTAGTGTCCAAATATCAGTAGGAAGGTTGATACCGGTTTTGTCTTGACGATATCTGCTAGTTTTGGTCTGATAATGAACAAGGCACAATGGAATTAACTCCTCACATCAAGCTAGTGGACTGTTTTTTTTTATGACTCGTTAAATTTTAATTTATAATTAAACGGGGGGGGGGGGGGGGAACAAACGTGTTAATGTAACAAATTATTTCAAGTACAAATACACTCACTTTCAAATTTTCCCCCCCCCCCCCCCCCCCCCCCCCCCCCCCCCCCCCCCCCCCCCCCCCCCCCCCCCCCCCCCAACAAGTTTTAAAACCGCTGGACCTGAGAGATGAATATATAATGCTCTGTTAAACACAGTACCATGAGTTTGGGACCTATAATCTAAATTGATGGACATTTAATAATGTAAAGAAATGCAGTCATAACGTTAGTGGCGTATCCTTTACAGGACATTGCAGAACCAAGCTCAGCATTTTTGTGTGTGCTGTTATGGGTTTTCTAGGCAAATTTTACAATTAGTAGTTTGCCATTGCTTTCTAGACGGTCGGTTTCTTGATACCACTGTCAAAACCAACGCAAGGCCCGCAGCTGGGATAGAACCCTGCACCTCGGCTTTACAAAGTGCATTTGCAAGGCCTGAGCCACAGATGCTGAAAGAAAAGCAGAGAGGATCGATTTCATTGCACTAGGCTTTGTCCAGTATGGCTCTGTCTCTTTCTACACAGAATAGTTAGTTGCTTGCTGAGAATCTCACACAAAGCACAAACTGTGTAGCTCCAGCAGTGATCTTCAAGGATCTCTTCAAAAACTGCACTCATAAACTGAATGGAGTGTCCATGAAACGAACTCATGACCTCCAGAGCATAAGATTAAATGGATAAAACACTTGACCACTTTGCCATAGAGACCTGCCAGTTTTATAATACATCAAAATTCATCCAACTCATCAATATTTTGGAGAACTGTACAGTAACTACCAATCATTGAATATCTACACACTCTTATGTTTAGAAGATCAACATTACATACCGTATTACAATCACTGTGATTTACATGGATTTAGAACTAGTTGAGAGATTAACATTTCATAATGTTTTACAATCAGTTAAATATATCATGAGTTTGGAATTTGTCAAGAGATTAACATTTCATGCTGTATTATAATCAATGCTGATTATCACAAGTTTCTAAATGATAAAATAACTGTCAACAAAGATACATATTCTAAAACCAAAACAGATTAAAAAAATTCCTAGACTACGTATTTAGTCCATAGATATATCAGTGGAATGATCAGTTTTGTAAATACTGATGGCATAATCTGGCCTGCTCCACCACACAGCTTGGAGCTGACGTCTTTCAAATGTCGGATTCGATTCTGCAAGCCCATGATTATTGGTGTGCGGGATTTAATAAATTTCAGTAGAATATCTGTGTCAAGCGTATCTGCAACAGCATTAGAAGAAACAATTAATCATGATATGATTACAAAATCTGGTACAAATCTTGGTAACCTTAGTTTTAGCGTGATTTGATTTGATTCAAGAACTGACATCACAGCACCCGGGGCATTCCCATAAGCGCTCTGTCTCCATCTTCAGCAGCCAGCACAGAGTTCTGATACTAATGGTGCCAGTAGCATTCTGATTAAATGTCCGTCTTGCCTTTCCTCTGAGCCTCAGACATCTGCCAGAACCCTTCGACACTCCCCGCTGCATCAATCTCACCAACAGATCAATGGTGATCCATCTGCTCCTTCGAACTGTACACGCTCTCCCACAAGGCACTAACCACGTCTGCCTTATGCATCAGTATTCCACCAAGCTGTGCAGAGCCAGCCAGTCTGTCCACCTGTTCATTTCCCAACATACCAGCTTGTTCCAGAAAAAAATCCAGATAGTACTTCTCAGCCATGTCCTCCACAGTGAAACATGCCACTCTGCACGCAGTTTTAGCTTCACAGCAAACTGGTCACCCTATAGGTCCATTCCTGTGCCCACGAAAAACACACAGAATGTCTATCACTGTCTCTTGTGGAAAAACGGACACAGACTGTAGTCTCAGCATGTCTACTAGCATACACACTCATCAAAAGCACAAGGCAGCCATCAGAAGTGCTAACACAGTCACATAAAGCTCCACTAACTCTGTGGCAACAGGCCACGCATCTTTTCTGAACATACAGTTCACAGCACTATGTCGTCACATTTGAAAAACATTCTAAATCAAATTTGAAGTTCACACACCTTGCATTCAGCTCAGTAACTTGGCAACAAAACTAAATCCCTTCAGTCTAAATATGGATGAAAATGTACGGCCATCATCTGTCAGAAGCAAAACATTTTTTTTTAAAGATCCTCCTTTCATGCCTTTTAGGTGCATCAGGCATATGGGAAGAGCACCCATATTTTTACATACCAATCGGCACTAGGTGGGTCAGCATTAGGCCTGCTGTCTTTACTTTCCCAGGACATACATCCTGGTACCCATTTTAGGCTGGGATCTACTCGCGAGGCCCCATATCACAATAAAAATCCACGCAGCCAGCAGTGGGTTTTGATCACGGCACATTGGAATTACGAGTCGGACTGGCAACTCCTAAACCACGGACGTTGCTAGCAAAACATTTGCCTTGATGAAAAACAGTGACCGTGCCTATTGTCCATTTTGGCCAGAAGTCTCCATGGTACAAATAGATCACCATGATCAGAAGAGAATGCCGCAGCAAGAAGTGACTGGACAGTGGTTCTCAACCTTCCTGATGGCACGACCCTTGAATACAGTTCCTCATTTTGAAATATTGATTGATCTATGAGAAGTAAGACTTGCCAGAACCAACTGACTGAATCTGCAAGCATGACGAGACTGTGAGAAAGCACCTTCAAAGGGGTGTGGTCAGATGAGAGCAATATTCAACACGCCAAAGAACAATAAAAAACCAACACAGAACTGGTTTCAAATTATCCAGGCGGAAAATATACCCTAACAGGGCCCCAGTCACGTGTCAATTGCGCATTTCCAGGGACTATAATGCTAGGACTCACGAGCAAATAAAATGAAGGAAGCTGCAGGAGATACGGTAGCTGCTGCTCATGAGTCCCAGCCATCTAGTTTAGCCCCAATCCACGCCGCGTGGGTACTCTCGGCGGTGGCGGTATAGTCCCCGGAAGTTCACAATTGACACGTGACTGAGGGGGGATACTCTAGGCGGTGGCAAAAGTCACGGGAAGTGCCCAATTTAAGATGACGGAAGTGCGCAAATGACACGCAACTGAGGCCGTTAGGGTAAATTTTCCTCCTCGATAATTTGGGACCGTTATTCGGAGGATAGCAGTTTCATCAGCTGCTGCATGCTGCAGGACTCACTGATTGGCTCAATGAGCAATGAGGATAATCTGTTGACTAAGTAACTAGCTAAGGTGCCTGTACTGGTACCATTGCATACCACCAGAAAAAAACCCTGATTACAGTAATGATGATGTGTGGATTGACACTCACCAGTGGCATGTCTGCTGAGGATCGCACCAGGAAGCATACTGTAACCTTCACCTCCATTTATGAGATAACCACTTGTGAGGACTTTATATATCTTTTGCGGCTGAAGAGGTTCTAATGTGGGAACTCTACATTTGGTGCAGACTGCTAGAACCTCCACTACTCTTTCTCCGACTGGACGACTCATGTCATACGTAATCTGTAAACCTGTGTCAATTTGATTAAAAAATACATATTAAATATTTCTTGAGGAACCTTGAGGTAACTTAAACAGTATGAGAAATTAAGCCACATATACTGATAGGCACTGATATAATTAGGGATGAAAAATAGAGTATAGAGGCTAAAGTAGATAATATTTTTTGTAATTGTAACACTGTCCATGTGTGACACATGCCAAGGGCTTTCTGGCCACAACAGTCATTTAGTCCAATGATTCCCAAACTGTGCACGCCGGGGAGCCGCAACGTCTTCACAGAGGCGCCGCGAAATATTCGAAGATACACGAGTTAAATTTTTGTATCTCTTACATATGAATTTTATACTTTTACTTAGATTAGGGCCCTGTGAAAATTTGTAATTGAAAAAAGGTGCTGCCACTAAGAAAAGTTTGGGACACACTGACCTAGTCATTCCTGACTGTGCTATTGTGAAGCTGACTTAATCTACCTCTCATTTGGACTGATATTTTTCATATTGTTAAAGCTTTACTGAAGCGCAATATTTATTTTTGTTTGTAACTGCATCATTGTCTGTTTGTCTCAGATGCTGATAAAGGCTTTTTCAGCCATAATGTTCATTGTGTCATGTGGTATTGTGAAGCTATCTAGTTCTACTTCTTGTTTGGATTGAGAATATGGAGACTGAAAGGTATGCTGAAAATCTAGGATTTTCACTTGGTATTTCTACACCAGGAATGCTAAAATAAATGGATCATGGCCATGTTTGAATTCCAGACAAAATTCCTTTAAAAAATTTTACAAGGTCACTAATAAATTTGTCTAAATTTATTTATCTAGTTTAAAGTTTCTTCCCTAAATTTATAAAGATATATAAAGGAAGTTACGCCGAATGTCGGGCGGCGTATACTAACTCAACATCCCATATTGTGACAACTGCTTTGGGCAGAGGAGAGCATTGAGGAGGATACTAGCCTTATCCTAGGAAGAGGAAATGCAACTTGAAAACTTTGAGTTATGGCAGGGCAGACCAGGCCCCTCGCCTTGGCTGGCAGCTGGTCTAGGAGGGAAGCTTTGACAGGCGGACAGATAGAGCACTGCTCTTCTGATCCGGCAGCTTCTGCAACCTGCCTTGTTCCAAACGTAATGGTTTTACCTTTCCTTTGGAGTAAACAAGGCAGGTCAAGTGAGGGATCATTATGCATGGGCAACAAATGGTCTCTACAATACTGCCCAGGCTTTGTACTATGGAGAGAGAGGAACTTCATCCCTGGCCTTAATCGGTCTCAGAAACAAATTTGGTTAGTCGAAAAGGTATGTTCAATGCACTAAAGAAGATTGGATGTCTACCTACCCCACTGAGCATTATTGAGTCTTTCCACACAGGTGTAAAAGGTACAATCAACTTTGATGATATAACATCGGAGGAGTTTGTAATAAAAAATGGAGTGAAGCAGGGGTGTGTACTTGCTCCTACCCTCTTCGGAATATACTTTTCACTTCTTTCGACACATGCCTTTCGAGATCAGAGGGTGGTGTATTCATTCATTCTCGATCTGACCACAGCCTTTACAATGCTCGAAGACTGAAGACCAAAACCCGGATAAGAAAGGTACTGTTCGCAGATGATGCCACAATAACCACCCACTCAGAGGATGAGCTGCAATGTTTACTATCTGCCTTTGCTGGTAAAATGACTAACAGTCAGCAAAAAGAAGACAAAGGTTATGGTGCAAGGTGTCAATGACAGACCTACAGTCTACATTGACGGTGAAGAGCTTGAGACAGAAGACCATTTTACCTATCTGGATTCCACAGTGAATAGTAAACTATCGCTAGACCAAAAATCAACATCAGGATAGGTAAGGCAGCAACAACAATGAGCAGATTGACAAAGAGAGTTTGGGAGAACAGAAAACTCACAATTAAAACAAAACCCTTATCTATCAGGCATGTGTTCTCAGCACTCTGCTTTATGGCAGTGAAACTTGGTCAACCTATTTGCACCAGGAGAGATGGCTTAACAGCTTTCACATGCGATGCCTAAGAAGAATACTTGGCACTAAGTGGCTGGACAAAATCACAAACACTGAGGTACTGGAAAGAGCAGGTACTACAACAGTCTTTTCCATGTTCAGTTTATGAAGGCTCAGGTGGCTTGGTCACACCTGGAGAATGGAGGATGGCAGAGTCCCCAAGGACATCCTTTATGGTGAATTAAAGACAGGAAGAAGATGTCGAGGCCGACCTCAACTACGTTGTAAAGATGTGTGCAAGTGGGACATGAATGATACAGGTATTGAGCTAGACTCATGGGAACAAAATGCCATGGACTGTGTTGTGTCGAAAGGGCGTATCGGGAAGGGAATGAGACTGAAGAGAGAAATTATTGCAAAAAGGATGAAAGCTGAGCGTCTGAAAAGAAACGAGTTAAACACAAATGTTGACAATATTGGTCCTGAAATCCATGCTATCATTGTGGAAGACTTTTCTTGACACAGGCGGGTCTTGCTAGTCACACTCGCCATCGCTATAGGCTGTGAGTCTCATGCCTCCTCATAGCGCAATTTAACACTATCGTCTGGAAAGACGGAAAGGTGCCAATGAATATAAAGGAAGTAATCAATAAACAAAAACATGGTGAAGCATTAAATGTAGGTGACTTGTCTGCAACCCCGTGACCTCTATCATTGAGGCTTACATAAAAATTTGACGCTAATTTAGCTTTGAAAAAGCTGTTTGGCTTTAAAGAAAACCCTCCTATACACTATTTTTAGATAACGAATTTATATCCTGACCTCCCAAACATTTGTGCAGGTGCAAAAGCAGTAGCATTATCTATGAGTCTCATTAATAGATTACTTTAGACAAATCAGAAAGTGTCATTTGCAAAGAACTGGATCCAACCAGAATTGTCCGTTTTGCAGCGTCTTGGGGTGATAGGGTCAAAGTCAGCATTACACTGCCTGGTTGGCTTTGCATTAAAGTACATATTGTACTTAAAATGAGGCTCTGTCAACATTTGAAATTAACAGCTTTCAGTCTAGTGTTTATTGCACCTCTGGAAGCCATGACACCACAGTGGCTAGACACTTGCATGACAGCACAGTGGCTAGACACTTGCATGACAACACAGTGTCTAGACCCTTGCATGACAGCACAGTGGCTAGACACTTGCATGACAGCCCAGTGGCTAGACACTTGCATGACAGCACAGTGGCTAGACACTTGCATGACAGCCCAGTGGCTAGACACTTGCATGACAGCACAGTGGATAGACATTTGCATGAAAGCACAGTGGCTAGACACTTGCACGACAGCACAGTGGCTAGACACTTGCATGACAGCACAGTGACTAGACACTTGCATGACAGCACAGTGACTAGACACTTGCATGACAGCACAGTGGCTAGACACTTGCACGACAGCACAGTGACTAGACACTTGCTAGTCACTGAAGGTCATGGTCATACGCTCCAGTTCACATTGAAGCAGATTTTGATTTCCCACAAATGACATCAACTCCCAGACTGGCCCCGCCTCAAATGAGTACGAGGCATGTCCATGGAAGTAGTGATGATTGGGATGATGTTGATCACATTACCCAGCAAATGCTTTTTAACTCTTTGTGTACCAAGGAACACATCATACGTTTATAGGTTTCTACCTAGAAGTCCAATGAACTCATGATGCGCCGATTTTATGTCTCTCTTCGCTACCCCTTGGGCCTGTGATGCTAAACCCCCTGGGACTCAAAGAGTTAATTTATAAAAAATAGGGGGCTGAGTGGTCTCGAGATATGGTGTCTGTGTCAACAGTCTGCGTACAATGTTTCGGAACAAAACCACAGTCCAGAAGTGGACAAACAACAACGTCTTTCTACCAGAGTTTACAGCCGGTGAACATGAAGAAGAATAAGAAGACTTCACTCTAGACCAGCGGTTTTCAACCTGTGGGTTGCGACCCTTTTTTTTGGGTCGAATGACCCTTTCTCAGGGGTTGCCAAAGACCATTGCAAAACACATATTTATTGAAGATGAAGTAGCAATGAAAATAAGTGTATTATTGGGGGTCACTACAACATAAGGAACTGTATTAAA
Organism: Candidula unifasciata; assembly: GCA_905116865.2. Taxonomy (NCBI): domain Eukaryota; kingdom Metazoa; phylum Mollusca; class Gastropoda; order Stylommatophora; family Geomitridae; genus Candidula; species Candidula unifasciata. Next base: position 16,595 of record CAJHNH020005209.1, read on the forward strand.
GAGTCACCGCATTAGGAAGGTGAAGAGCTACTGCTTTAGACTGTCAGGAGAACAGAACTTTAGGAGTAAGTTAAAACTTAGTTTTCCTGTGAACTTAGAACCAATAATCAACAACCAGCCATCCAAGAAACTTTTCAACCAGTAAGCTAAACATGATCTACACAGCTAAGAATCCATTAATCCAACCAACATCTTAATCGATCTAACAAACCTTCTATTTATTAAAATAGCCAGCCTTTCATTCAACGAACCATCAAACCAACCAAAAAACTAGCCAAGCAACAGACTATCCATTCATTCAATTAACCAACCAACAACCCATTCAACCATCTATCCAGTAGATAAATCAACCAGATAACCAACTATCTACCCAACTAACTATCCATCAAATCAACCATCAATTCATTCAACTAACAATCAATCAATCCTCAGCTAAATAGTAACCCATCTAATCAACAACCCAACCAACAAATGAACCATCCAGTCAAACAACCACCCATCTTCAGTGACAAGCATTGCTTCAAAGACCCAGGTAGTTTGTGTCCTTTGGAATTTTCTCCAGGGTATTCAGATGTCTTAAAAAAATAAACAGGCAACCAGACAGAATGGCTCTGCAATAAAGCATACCTATACCCGCTCAGCCAACCACAAATGTTTCCATCTAACCAAGCAGCCAATTATCCAACTAATCAACCAACCAGCTAACTATCCAACCATATTTGCATCCAACCAGTTGGCCAACTTATCAGCCAGTCACTCAACAAGCAAGTCATCTTTATACCAACTAATCCTTCAACTAATCAAACAACAAATGAAGCATCCAATTTAAAAAGTAGTCTTCTCTCCACCTATCTCTCCATCCAGTCAATCAACCAACCATTCAACCAATAACCCAACCATTCAACCTATCAGCCAACGTTTAAACCAGTCAACAAGCCATTCAACCAATCAACCAGCCATTCAACCAATCAACTGGCTATTCAACCAATCAACAGATAGCCATTCAACTAATCAACCAGTTATTCAACCGATTAACTAGCCATTCCACCGGTCATTCAACCAATCAACCAACCATTCAACTGTCTATTCAACCAACAGCCAACCATTCAACTAATCAACCAGCCATTCAACCAATAAACTGGCCAGTCAACCAATCAACGAGCCATTCAACCTATCAACAGCAAGCCATTCAACGCATCAACTAGCCATTCAACCAATCAACAGCCAGCCATTCAACCAATCAACCAGCTATTCAACCAATTAACCAGCCGTTCAACCAATCAACCAGCTATTTAACAAATCAGCCAGTCATTCAGACAATCAGCCAGCCATTCAAACAAACCAGCCATTTAACCAGCCATTCAACCCTTCAACCGATCTACAAGCCATTTAACTATTCAAACAGCCATTCATCCAATCAACCAGTCATTCAACCAATCAACCAGCCATTCAACCAATCTACCAGCCATTCAACCAATCAACCAGCCATTCAAATCAACCAGCCATTCAACCAGCTATTCAACCAATCACCCAGCCAGCCATCCACCAAGTGAATTGCATCATATATCAATGCAAACCCAAATATAATAGCATAAAGAGAAATCAAAGCAAGAAAAAAAAAATTCATATCAAAATAAACATGGTCACAAAGACAGTAATAAATACAGTTGGGAAACTTGATTTAAAAAAAAAGAGACTATACATTGCAGATCTGATAAGAACAAATCCATGGGGACCCAAGAAATAGTTCTTCTGATCATAAATTCCTCTTATCTAGATAAGAATTGAAGCAACAACAAAAAATTGCTGGGGATTTACAAATTGTTCTTTAAAAGAGAAATTTTATAACGAAAAGATGTACCTGAAACCTGCAGAAAACCTCCAAAGGCATCACTGGGAACTTCAGTCCATTTAGAAGCAGCAAACTCCAGCATTTCCAGGAGAGTTTGTCCACGTATCTCTATAACATCTATTGTGTTTCTGAACGGCTGCACAAATATCACTTTTTCAATTGTGATGTTTCCTGTATGGTAAAAATGACACATAAAATAAGTTACTGACTGGCACTCATATAAGTAGAGGGGTTGAGTTAAGAAGAGACATCAAAACCCTTAGGGCATTCCCAAAAGTGATACATATCCTCTTTAGAAGCCAGCAGAAAATTTCAAATCCCAAAGTCTCACAGCTGTCTGATGGTATATGTGCATTGCCTTTGCTCTGAGTGTTGAGTGTTGGCTAGATCCTTGATCACTCCTCGCTGCATGATTCTCTTCACACCGTGATCATTTATTGCTGCTTCCAACCTGTTCACATGCTCTCAAAGGGCCTTGACCACATCCTGTTTGTCTGCATCCGTTTACCAATAAGTGATGCAACATCATGCAGTCTGTCTACCTGTTGATTTCACAACACACCTGAAAACCCTGGGGAAAATATCCAAAGAACACTAACTACCCTTTGATCTCTGAAACAATGCTTGCCATTCTGCAAGAAGCATACATCTCCAACTTTTTCAGCATGCTTTGAAGGTTAGTTAAATCATGACATGTGTATGCAGCTAGCTCTCAAGTTAACGGAAGGTTGCAGCTGCCCTCACTTCCATTCTCAAACTAGATGTTGTGGTCTGATATACTAGGCCATGTTGCACTAAGCAACAATTGGAATTTTTTTTTTATATCTGTATCTCAGTACAACGACAGCACCTCATTATCATCAGTCCATCTTTTCCATGTGCAACCTTTTGCACTAATATCAGATTTTAAGCCTAATTCAGTGCAGACAGCTTAAAGCGATCTCCTTATTTAGGCCTTTCTCTTCTGCAACTCCATCTCATTCTTCCATGCCTTATTGTCTCTTTTTATCTTATTTCTGTCTTTTGCTTTTCTCCACTCTCTCCTTGTCTCAATCCACTCTATTTTCCCACACAGAATTCTCCTCCTTCCCTTTCTTGTCCTCTCCACTCATCCTTCATTTCCTACTTTCTATTCCCACCCACCCCATATATAAAATATATTGTTAATAAATTTACCTTTTGGTAAAGAAGATCGGAAACTACCAGCGTTGACAAGGGCAATGCCTACATCAGTCCAGGACTCTGGGTCTGTGTGTTGTAAATTCTGGTGCACTACAGCATCTGTCACCAGGTTGCCTGCCATATTATAGGAGACCCAATATTTATTTTATGCAAAGATAAGGACACAATGTTTAGAAGATTTATTGTTGTATACATATGTAAGGACACTACGTGCAGAAGACAGGTAGGGAATTTCCTGGTTAGAAAAAGATTTTGACTTTTTTTTAACCCAACCAGACTTGAGGCCCTGAACCTAACTGCCCACTATACCTGAGCTCCTGGGTATAACCACGAAAAAACCAACATGATATACACAAATATTAGTTACATGCAAACAAGTAGTTAGAAAAAGATGAAACTTGGAGACATTGCAGAAAAAAGGTTTACCTTTCATGCAGCATAAATATTTTTCTATGCCAATCCCCCCAGCAGGTCAGCCTTATTTCACAAAGTGAGCACCAGATGTTGCTGTTTGAGAGACACGCCCCCTTATCTTACTATCAATCTAGTTTTAAACTTATAATTTTTAAGATTTTCCTTATCACTTGAGCTCTCACTGACTGTCACTTTAATTGGGAACGTATTCTTCATGAAATTCTGACTCTTCAGAGTCTGAATAAACCAAAGTATCGATCACCTGTTGGACTGTGAAAAGCCTAGACCTACTTTACTTTCCTGTCAAAGTGCTTGGCTCATCAGCCGCTCATTTCACTGTGAATGTTCAGAATTGTTTCACATAAAGTGAATCAAAACACGTGGGCAGCAATTCACAATGACTAACCATGAGGTCTGACCATGACTGGCTAGTTATTTTTAGTTTGTGATGCCTTGTTTTGACATAGTACGCAAAGTACCGACAATGAGGGACACCGGTTTAGCAGCAGATTAAGAAATTACCGCAGTAGCAGTAGATCAGTTTGGTAGAGTTAAACAGAAGAGAAAACCTGATGATTTTATACAGACATGGAATTAGGTTTAAATGCTTTCAGAAACAAATGCTTGGTGATTACTGTTAACATTATATGGGAAGACATGAGAAATCAGAGAAATATTCAATGTTAAATTAAGAATCAAACTCACAGCACCAGGGGAACTCGGATAAGCACTCTATCCCCATCTTCAGCAGCAAGCAACTAGTTCTAATTCTGATGGCACCAGTAACTATTTGATTATATATCCGCCTCGCCTTTCCCTTAAGTGTTGACCAGATACTTTGGTAACTCCTTGCAACGCCATTCTCCTCAGACCAAAATGATCTGTTTTTGCCTCCACACTGTTCAATCTTTCTTAAAAAACTGTTACAACATCTAGCTTCTCATATATTTATTCACCACGAAGCGGTGCAGAACCAGCCAGTCCATCTGCTTGTTCATTTCCTAACATGTCAGCATGCCCTGAAAAAATAACCAAAGGATGCTAACTACCTAGGACCTTTGAAGCAATGCTTGCCACTGTTTAAGGAGCATGCCTGTCTCCACCTTTTTCAACATGCTCTGTGAGTCAATTCCAATTATTACATGTGTGCACAGCTTGTTCTCAAGACAGCGGAAGGCAGCAGAAACTGCCTCCACCTCCCTTCTCAAACTACCGGGTAAGCTCTTGTACTTCCCAGAATTACCTGCTAGGCTTTCTTCTGTATTCGTCAGCTGACACTTTGATATGGTGAGCATTCCATGTCCATAATCTGTCACTGCACAATTCCCACCCAAGTGATGTGATTATCTATGCAGATGACTCTGTGTTGAGAGGCAGATGAAGTGCATAATGGTTCATAGTGAAGGCGATTAGATGTCGCTTAGTGCAGCAAAGCCTTGCATATGATATCAGATCTAGTTTGAGAAGGGAGGTGGAGGCAGTCTCCTCTGCCTTCCACTGGCCTGAGAATCAGCTGTACACACTTGTCATAATTGTAATTGACTCACAGAGCATGTTGAGAAAGGTAGAGACAGGCATGCTCCTTACAGAGTGGGTAGTTAGCATCCTTTGGATATTTTCTCCAGGTTATGCCGTTGTGTTGGGAAATGAGCAGGCAGAAAGACTGGCTGGGTCTGCACCACTTGGTGGTGAATTGATGTATGACAAGTTAGAAATTGTGAGTTCCCTTTAAGAGCGAGTGAACAGTCCGGAGGCACAGATAGACAATCATTATGGTCTAAGGAGAATGGCGCTGCAAGGAGTTACCAGGGGAGCTGGCCGATGCTTAGCACCGGTTACACAATCAGACGGTTACAGGTACCATCGGAATTGGAACTCTTTGCTTGCTGCTGAAGATGGGGAATGAGCACTTATGAGAGTGTCCCGAATGCTGTGATGTCAATTCCTAATTCAACATTCAACATTTAATCTGTCACTGCCAGGATCACATGCTGGAACATTTTGAACAGCATTTCTTGTTCAATGTCCATTGCTGCCAAAATCTTGAGAGCATTGAGTCCTTTCTGGCATTTCACCTCAACTAACACCACATGATTTAGAGAAATGTCTAAACAATTGTTGGTATCAGTAGTTATAAGAGAAAACAGATGACAATATAACTAGGCACATTCTAAGGATAAGCAGACAGACAATTACAAAACATGAATTGAAATGGGAAATAAATTGACTAAGAAATGCGAAAATCCAAGAACATCCCTGTGATAAATTTTGAGAGGACCACTTGGTGGTGAACTGATGAATGACAAGTTAGATATTGTGAGGACCCTTTGAGAGCGTTAACAGTGCAGAGGTGCAGATAGATCATTAAGGTCTAAGGAAAATGGTGCTACGAGGAGTTACCAGGGAATCTGGCTGACACCCAACACTCAGGGGATGGATGAGATGGATACACAATCAGACGGTTACAGGCACCATCAGAATTGAAACTCTTCATTTGCTGCTGAAGATAGGGACTGAGCACTTATGGGAGTATCCCGAGTGCTGTGATGTTGATTCTTTATTCAACACTCAACATGTTGAGAGGCTAGAGCAGCTAGACTGGAATCCAGATATAATACTGAAAGGATCAAACAGGCTAGAGAAGAATAAAATAACAGACTGTATAGATAGCACAAGAGGAGGATGACATGTATGCCTTCCAAGTAAACTACTCACCCAGGTTACATTCTGTGGTTCTGCAGCGGACTCTATCAGCCAGTAGGTCAACAAAAGCTTCACCAATGATGGTACTTTTCATAGCCTCAATCTTTGGTATATACTTTGCAACCAGCTCCTCTGTTTCATTATCTGTAAGAATCAATCAAAAAAGTAAAAAATGATTAAAGGACACTTTTCCACGCCTTTAGACATATAGAGCATATATGGCTAGACCTATATTTTATAGACCAATCAGCACTAATGTGTGATGTAGCCAGCATCACGCCTGCCGCTTTTACTTTCCGGGACTGCACCCAGTACCCACTCAAGACTGGGTCGACCTGGGAGCCAAGGTCATTTTGGAAAAAAGTCCGGCTTCGCCAGGGAGCGAACCCACGACCTTCTGATCCGCAGGCGAACGTCTAGCCACTCTACCATGGTGACTCCCAAGAATCAATAATAAGCCAAGCATTACTTATTTTAAATCAGTATTTGTCACATAAGTAAAAGTAATTCAACAGAAAAAGAAAATTTGTAACAATGGAAATGAGATGTCAGAGAAGGACTGCAGGAGTTACCAGAAAAGATAAAATCAGGAACGAAGTTATAATAGAAAAAGTCATCACATTCAATTATACAAAACATAAAAAGACAGCAGATCAAATGGTGTGCACAATTTAGAGAGAATGCCTTGTGACTCTGTACCGTATAGGTAAAGTAAAAAAAAAAAGTAAAGGACCCTTTTTCACGCCTTTAGGCGTATAGGGCATATAGGGCTAGACCTATATTTTTATAGACCAATCGGCACAGGATGGGTGATGTGGTCAGCATCACGCCGGCCGCCTCTACTTCCCGGTACTGCACCCGGTACCCACTCAAGGCTGGGTCGACCTGGGAGCCAAGGTCATTTTTTGAAAATAGTCCGGCTCCGCCAGGGAGCAAACCCACGACCTTCCGATCCGCGGTGAGCGGTACCGTATAGGGCATATACAAAAAAGAGGAGAAGGACATGGATCACAAGGTAGACCAAGAACAAAATAGAAAAATAGTATTAGAGAAGTTTTCAAACAAGCACAACGATCAAAGTAGCCAGAACAGAAAGAAGCAGAATTTTGTATCTCCTTCGACATCTGAAGTGGTGAAAGAGGAAGTGAAGACAAAGAATAATAATTCCGCAGAAAATACTGCCGGATGCATATGAAGGCGTCTGCAACTTGTATACTAGATCAGTGTTCCTCAAACTATTTTACACATGTAACCCACCAAAATGATTTAAATTGTTTCACAGCCCACCTGACAGCTAACCAAACACAGAAAACAAGTAAATATAGACATCAGATAATTTGTCAACTCTGATATCACAAAATTACAGTTTTTAGCTAAAGTGACAGCTTCTGTTGTGTAGAGGTGGGAAAAAATTGGATAAAAATGTGGCTAGAGCGTTGTTTCTGGCAGACTAAGCATTTCATTAACATTAATATCCATTTAATTTCTCTGTTTGATTTTTATTTTTGACATGCCTGGAAAAGGCTTTTCACACAAATAGGAAGTCCTTGAGGTGTTAATCCTACAGACTGGAAGAGAACAACCACCTACCCAACCTCATTACATGATTAAACAGAATTTTTTGGACACCCACATGGATTTTTCCATGAACCACCAATGGGAGCAGCAGCCCAC
>CAJHNH020005209.1:24436-40744 GCA_905116865.2 Candidula unifasciata
TAACTTTTTAAGATTCTCCTTATCACTCGAGCTCTCACTGAATGTGTCACTTCAACTGGGAACGTATTCTTCATGAAATTGTAACTCCTCAGAGTCTCAATCAACCAAAGTATAGATCACCTTTTGGACTGTGAAAAGCCTAGACCAACTTCACTTTCCTGTCAAAGTGCTTGGTTCATTAGCCGCTCGTTCCACAGTGATTGTTCAGTATTGTTTCACGTCAAACCACATAAAGTAAATCCAAACACGTGGGCAGCAATTCACAATGACTAACCACGAGGTCTGACCACGATTGACTAGTTATTTTTAGTTTGTGATGCATTGTTTTCATGTAGTAGCAAAGTACCGACAATGAGGGACACTGGTTTAGCGGCATATTAGGAAATTACTGCAGTAGTGGTACATCGGTCTGCTAGAGTTAAACAGAAGAGAAAACCTGATGATTTTATACAGACATAAATTTAGGTTTAAAAGCTTTCAGAAACAAATGCTTGGTGATTTTTGTTAACATTATATGGGAAGACATAAGAAATCAGACATTTTCAATGTTAAATTAGGAATCGATCTCACAGCACCTCGTGCACCCGGATAAGCACTCTATCCTCATCTTCAGCAGCAAGCAAATAGTGCTAATTCTGATGGCACTAGTAACTATCTGATTAGTTATCCGCTTTGCCTCTCCCTTGAGTGTTGGCCAGATACTTTGGTAACTCCTTGCAACGCCATTATCCTCGAATAATAATGATCTGTTTTTGCCTCTACACTGTTCAATCTTCCTTGAAAAACCGTTACAACATCTAGCTTCTCATATATCAATTCACCACCAAGCAGTGCAGAACCAGCCAGTCTATCTGCTTGTTCATTTCCTAACATGTCAGCATGACCTGTAAAAAATTACCAAAGGACGCTAACTACCCGGGACCTTTGAAGCAATGCTTGCCACTCTGTAAGGAGCATGCCTGTCTCCACCTTTCTCAACATGCTCTGTGAGTCAATTCCAATTATGATATGTGTGCACAGCATGCTCTCAAGGCAGTGGAAGGCAGAAGAGAGTGCCTCCACCTCCATTCTCAAACTACTGGGTAAGCTCTTGTACTTCCCAGAATTACCCGCTTGGCTTCCTTCTGTATTCGTCAGCTGACACTTTGATATGGTGAGCATTCCATGTCCATAATCTGTCACTGCACAATTCCCACCCAAGTGATGCGATTATCTATGCAGATGGCTCTGTGTTGAGGGGCAGATGAAATGCATAAGGGTTCTTAGTGAAGGCGAATAGACGTCGCTTAGGACAGCAAAGCCTTGTATATGATATCACAACATCTAGTTTAAGAGTGGAGACAGTCTCTGCTGCCTTCCGCTGGTTTGAGAATCAGCTGTACACACATGTCGTGATTATAACGGACTTACAGAGCATGTTGAGAAAAGTAAAGTCAGACATGCTTCGTGCAGAGCAGCAAGCATCACTTCAGAGGTCCCGGGTAGTGGATAGTTAGCATCCTTTGGATATTTTCTCCAGGTTATACTGTTGTGTTGGGAAATGAGCAGGCAGAAAGACTGGCTGGCTCTGCACCACTTGGTGGTGAACTGATTTATGACAAGTTAGATATTGTGAGGGCCCTTTGGGAGCGAGTTAACAGTCCCGAGGCGCAGATAGATCATCTTTATAGTCTAAAGAGAATGGCGCTGCAAGGAGTTACCAGGGGATCTGGCCGAAGCTTAACACTCAGGGGAAGGATGAGGGAGTGTCCCGAATGCTGTGATGTCAAATCTTAATTCAACATTTAACATTCAATATTGTCACTGCCAGGATTAAATGTTGGAACATTGTGAACAGCATTTTATGTTCCATGTACACTGCTGCCATAATCTTGAGAGCATTGAGTCTTTCTGGCATTTCACCTCAACTACCACCACACGATTTAGAGAAATGTCTGAACAGTTGTTGGTATCAGTAGTTAAAAAAGAAAGAAGATGACAAATACCTAGGCACATCCTAAGGATAAGCAGACAGAAAATTACAAAACATGAACTGAAATTGGAAATAAATGGACTGAAGAAATGAGAAAATCCTAGAACATCCCTATGACAAATGCTGAGAGGCTAGAGATGTTACACTGAAATCCAGACATGATATTGAAAGGATCAAACAGGCTAGACAAGAATAAAATAACTGACTGTATAGATAGCACAAGAGGATGATGACATGTATGCCTTCCAAATAAACTACTCACCCAGGTTACATTCTGTGGTTCTGCAGCGGACTCTATCAGCCAGTAGGTCAACAAAAGCTTCACCAATGATGGTACTTTTCATAGCGGCAATCTTTGGTATATACTTTGCAACCAGCTCCTCTGTTTCATTATCTGTAAGAATCAATCATAAAAGTAAAAGATTGAGTAAAGGACCCTTTTCCACGCCTTTAGGCAAGGGCATATAGGGCTAGACCTATATTTTATAGACCAATCAGCACAAATGGGGGATTTAGCCAGCATCACGCCTGCCGCTTTTACATTTCCGGGACTGCACCCACTCAAGACTGGGTCGACCTGGGAGCCAAGGTCATTTTGGAAAAAAGTCCGGCTTCGCCAGGGAGCGAACCCATGACCTTCTGATCCGCAGGCGAACGTCTAGCCGCTCTACCATGGTGACTCCCAAGAATCAATAATAAGCCAAGCATTACTTATTTTAAATAAGTATTTGTCACATAAGTAAAAGTAATTCAACAGAAAAAGAAATTTGTAACAATGGAAATGAGAAGTCAGAGAAGGACTGCAGGAGTTACCAGAAAAGATAAAATCAGGAACGAAGTTATAATAGAAAAAGTCATCACAGTCAATTATACAAAACATACAAAGACAGCAGATCAAATGGTGTGCACAATTTAGAGAGAATGCCTTGTGACTCTGTATCATACAGGGCATATACAAAAAAAGAGGAGAAGGACATGGATCCCAAGGTAGACCAAGAACAAAATAGAAAAATAATATTAGAGAAGTTTTACAATGTGTTAATGAAATTCAGGAAAGATACCACCTCCCAGAAAGACGTCAAGGCAATCAGAATGTTGCAAGAAACCTACCACCAAATGCTCATTTTAAAGCTCCAAAAGTCCGAAGGAAATTGATAGATGAAGAAACCAAACAGTCCAACCCAATCGCCCTTATGAACTCATCGCTAAAGACCATTGATTCTCACCCCGAAGAATGGATACATGTTTTTACTGATGGATCTGCATTCAAAGCTACCATTAAAGCAGGTTACGGAATCTACATAGGTTATCCCAGTGGATCTGATGAAGAGATTTTTGATGCATGCGGGAAATTCTGCCCAAATTATGAAGCCGAAATAATTGCACTGGAAACAGGGGAATACCACCTAAAGACTGTAATGGATGTTTACCCTTCAAAGGCCCAAAATATTGTCATCTTCACCGATTCACTGTCTGCTTTTCAAGCTCTGGAGGGCAGTGAACGCTGCAGAACTGACATAGCCAAGATAATTCTGGATGCTGATCAGCTTATTACCTCATAACACATCAGAATAGTGATGCAGTGGATTCCAGGCTACTCCGGCACACCAGGTAATGACAGAGCTGACAGACTGGCAAAGAAAGGAGCAACACAAGAACAACCACCTACAGCGACAACCCTACAGACAGCAAAAACACTTATAAGAGCTATAAACAAAGAGACTTGGCTGAACAGATGGGCCATAGGATATACTGGAAGAGAGGTCTTTAGATACATGGCTAAGTCCTGATCCTAACGACAGCGTTAACCATCTAACAAGAAAAGACCAGGCCACCATCTTCAGACTCAGAACACAACATACTCCATTCAGAGGACAATTAAACAGAATACAGCCACAAAACTCCCCAGAGTGCCAGCTATGTAACTACCCCTATGAAACTGTTGAACACCATCTCTTTCAGTGCCCAAAACTCAGCAAGATTAGAAGAATGCTACTCCCTCCGAGACCAGACAAGTGGAACACCTTGTACGGAGGAAAAGAACAGCTTGTGAAAACATGCAAGTTCCACTACATGGCATTAGGCCTAATGGCGAAAGCTCATGTGCCGCTGGATCGATAAAAACAACAACAATAGAAAACAATTTAGAAAAAAAAAAAACCAGTTAAAAAGTGTAGTTAAATCAATGTGAAACAATTTGTCAGTTACCTGTGTAAAATAATTGTTTATTTAAAAAGGATTTTTTTTTAAAAACTTCTCACAGGTCCCTTAATTTTTTTTAAAGCATTTGTGGAACGAAATTGTTATGAAACGGTGGTGATATGATGTTAGTAATGAACATTGGGGATATAATGTTAGGGCTGTAGTGTTAGTAATGAACATTGGGGATATAATGTTAGGGCTGTAGTGTTAGTAATGAACATTGGTGATATGATGTTAGGGCTGTAGTGTTAGTAATGAACATTGGTGAAATGATGTTAGGGCTGTAGTGTTAGTAATGAACATTGGGGATATAATGTTAGGGCTGTAGTGTTAGTAATGAACATTGGTGAAATGATGTTAGGGCTGTAGTGTTAGTAATGAACATTGGTGATATGATGTTAGTAATGAACATTGGTGAAATGATGTTAGGGCTGTAGTGATAGTAATGAACATTGGTGATATGATGTTAGGGCTGTAGTGATAGTAATGAACATTGGTGATATGATGTTAGTATTGTATTGTCAGTAATGAACATTGGTGATATGTTGTTAGATCTTTACTGTTAGTAATGAACATTGGTGATATGTTGTTAGGTCTTTACTGTCAGTAATGAACATTGGTGATATGTTGTTAGGTCTTTACTGTCAGTAATGAACATTGGTGATATGTTGTTAGGTCTTTACTGTCAGTAATGAACACTGGTGATATGTTGTTAGATCTTTATTGTTAGTAATGAACATTGGTGATATGTTGTTAGGTCTTTACTGTCAGTAATGAACATTGGTGATATGTTGTTAGGTCTTTACTGTCAGTAATGAACATTGGTGATATGTTGTTAGGTCTTTACTGTCAGTAATGAACATTGGTGATATGTTGTTAGGTCTTTACTGTCAGTAATGAACATTGGTGATATGTTGTTAGGTCTATACTGTCAGTAATGAACATTGGTGATATGTTGTTAGGTCTTTACTGTCAGTAATGAACACTGGTGATATGTTGTTAGGTCTTTACTGTCAGTAATGAACATTGGTGATATGTTGTTAGGTCTTTACTGTCAGTAATGAACATTGGTGATATGTTGTTAGGTCTTTACTGTCAGTAATGAACATTGGTTAAATGATGTTAGGGCTGTAGTGTTAGTAATGAGCATTGGTGAAATGATATAAGGGCTGTAGTGTTAGTAATGAACATTGGTAAAATGATGTTAGGGCTGTATTGTTAGTAATGAACATTGGTGAAATGATGTTAGGGCTGTAGTGTTAATAATGAACATTGGTGATATAATGTTAGGGCTGTAGTGGTAGTAATGAACATTGCTGATATGTTGTTAGATCTTTACTGTCAGTAATGAACATTGCTGATATGTTGTTAGATCTTTACTGACAGTAATGAACACTGGTGATATGTTGTTAGGGCTGTATTGTTAGTAATGAACATTAGTGATATGTTGTTAGATCTTTACTGTCAGTAATGAACATTGCTGATATGTTGTTAGATCTTTACTGACAGTAATGAACACTGGTGATATGTTGTTAGGGCTGTATTGTTAGTAATGAACATTGGTGATATGTTGTTAGGTCTTTACTGTCAGTAATGAACATTGGTGATATGTTGTTAGGTCTTTACTGTCAGTAATGAACATTGCTGATATGTTGTTAGGGCTTTACTGTCAGTAATGAACATTGGTGATATGTTGTTAGGTCTTTACTGTCAGTAATGAACATTGCTGATATGTTGTTAGGTCTTTACTGTCAGTAATGAACATTGGTGATATGTTGTTAGGTCTTTACTGTCAGTAATGAACATTGGTGATATGTTGTTAGGTCTTTACTGTCAGTAATGAACATTGGTGATATGTTGTTAGGTCTTTACTGTCAGTAATGAACATTGGTGATATGTTGTAAGGTCTTTACTGTCAGTAATGAACATTGGTGATATGTTGTTAGATCTTTACTGTCAGTAATGAACATTGGTGATATGTTGTTAGGTCTATACTGTCAGTAATGAACATTGGTGATATGTTGTTAGGTCTTTACTGTCAGTAATGAACATTGCTGATATGTTGTTAGGTCTTTACTGTCAGTAATGAACATTGGTGATATGTTGTTAGGTCTTTACTGTCAGTAATGAACATTGGTGATATGTTGTTAGGTCTTTACTGTCAGTAATGAACATTGGTTAAATGATGTTAGGGCTGTAGTGTTAGTAATGAGCATTGGTGAAATGATATAAGGGCTGTAGTGTTAGTAATGAACATTGGTAAAATGATGTTAGGGCTGTATTGTTAGTAATGAACATTGGTGAAATGATGTTAGGGCTGTAGTGTTAATAATGAACATTGGTGATATAATGTTAGGGCTGTAGTGGTAGTAATGAACATTGCTGATATGTTGTTAGATCTTTACTGTCAGTAATGAACATTGCTGATATGTTGTTTAGATCTTTACTGACAGTAATGAACACTGGTGATATGTTGTTAGGGCTGTATTGTTAGTAATGAACATTAGTGATATGTTGTTAGATCTTCACTGTCAGTAATGAACATTGCTGATATGTTGTTAGATCTTTACTGACAGTAATGAACACTGGTGATATGTTGTTAGGGCTGTATTGTTAGTAATGAACATTGGTGATATGTTGTTAGGTCTTTACTGTCAGTAATGAACATTGGTGATATGTTGTTAGGTCTTTACTGTCAGTAATGAACATTGCTGATATGTTGTTAGGGCTTTACTGTCAGTAATGAACATTGGTGATATGTTGTTAGGTCTTTACTGTCAGTAATGAACATTGCTGATATGTTGTTAGGTCTTTACTGTCAGTAATGAACATTGGTGATATGTTGTTAGGTCTTTACTGTCAGTAATGAACATTGGTGATATGTTGTTAGGTCTTTACTGTCAGTAATGAACATTGGTGATATGTTGTTAGGTCTTTACTGTCAGTAATGAACATTGGTGATATGTTGTAAGGTCTTTACTGTCAGTAATGAACATTGGTGATATGTTGTTAGATCTTTACTGTCAGTAATGAACATTGGTGATATGTTGTTAGGTCTTTACTGTCAGTAATGAACATTGGTGACATGTTGTTAGGTCTTTACTGTCAGTAATGAACATTGGTGATATGTTGTTAGATCTTTACTGTCAGTAATGAACATTGGTGATATGTTGTTAGGTCTTTACTGTCAGTAATGAACATTGGTGATATGTTGTTAGGTCTTTACTGTCAGTAATGAACATTGGTGACATGTTGTTAGGTCTTTACTGTCAGTAATGAACATTAGTGAAAGGCAGTTGTCAGTAATGGAAATTTGTTATGTGATGTTAAGTCCCTAATATCAGTAAAGAACACTGACGAAATGTAGTTAGGTCTCTTTGTCAGTAAAAAAACATTCATGAAATCATGTTATGTCGAGACTGTCATAGAGGACAAAAGGAAGACAGCTGACAGAGCTAAAAGGAAAAAACAGAGAATGAAATTGTAAATTAAAAACATGAACACATGAATAAATACCCTTTGCAACTGATTTGTCTAGCAGAATAGGATTTCCTGACCATGCAGTTGCTTCCCCTTTGTCGTCAAACGTGACATGGAGCTCTCCCAGATATTTCCCAAATGCATAGTCTTGCACGACCAACACCTTTCGTCCTCCGTGTATATTGTTAACTACTGTTGGGTATTTACCTTCAGCTTTCTCATCTGAAGGATCTTTGCCTTAGAGGATAGATGGAAATAAACAGATTTATAAAACTTTAACTGTAAATCACCGTTTAATAACTTGTTTCACCACACACAAAAAGGCAACGACATGTCCCTGTCCCATGAAACTATCTGGGAAGTCAATGCAGTCAACAAGTCCTCGATAAAGTCAGACGTGCCAGCCAAAAGCACAAATATCAAATTTTTGCTGTAAACAGGCACAATGCAATTACATTGCTTAGATAAACAATAAGAGGATAACTTGTTCTTTCTCTTCCTCCGGTTACCTGTAAGCACTGAAGTCTGCTGGGATCAGATCAAGGGAAGTCTGAATAAATTGTGTGTAGAAGTCCTTGGTAAGAAAGAATAGAAACAAAGCGTGGATAATGCCAGAAACCATTAAATGATTGAAGACAGAAAAAGTAAGAAGGCAGATTCAACCAATAGCAAAACTAGAGCTGCTAAAGCTAGAACACAGGAAATATACACAGAAGCTAATAAGGAAGTTAGGAGGTGAATAAGGGCAGATAAAGTGAAATATCTAAATGATCTAGCACAAGAAGCGGAGACAGCAGCAGCAAAATAAAACCTCAGAGATCTTTACAGTGATACAAGGAAATTAGTAATAGTCAGCCAACTGGATCAATTAAAAATAGTCAAGGAAAGGTACCCACCAATACTAAAGATCAAATGGACAGATGGTCTTAATATTTTGAAATACTTCTAAATAGACCAGACCTAGAGGTTCCTCCGGATATCCAGCTTTTAGAAATGGAACTGAATATCAACTATGAGATACCATATAAACAGGAAATTAAAAAAGCTATCAATCTTTTTAAGGAAGGGAAGGTGGCAGGTCCAGAAGGTATCCCAGCAGAATTTATTAAGGCTAGTATAAACACATCAACAGAATTGCTAAATAAATTATTTAGTAAAGTCTGGGAGACTGAAGAAATACCAGCAGACTGGAAAAAAGGTTATCTAATGAAACTGCCCAAAATCTGTAGGTGTGTGAAAACTATAGAGGAATTATGTTGCTGTCAGTTCCTGGAAAAATATTAAGTAGGATTATTTTGGAAAGATTAAAAAGGCTACTGATTAAAAGCTAAAAGATGAACAAGCAAGTTTTCGGTCAAACAGATCCTATACTGACCAGATAGCCACATTACGTATAATAATAGAGCAGAGCATTGAAATTAATTCACCACTTTACATTGGATTTATAGACTATGAAAAGCATTTGACAGCATTGATAGGGAATCTCTCTGGAAATCAGTTCTTTCTATGAGTGCCAATCAATACATTGTCTGTTTGTTTAGTACATATGGAAATTATTGGGGCACTATGGCATCCCACAGAAAATTATTAACTTAGTAAAGGCAACATATAAAGACATGAAATGTTGAGAATGGGGGATGTCTTTTGTCACCTCTCCTATTTTTACTGGTAATAGACTGGATTATGAAGACAGCAACTGCTAACACTAGGAATGGAATTCAGTGGACCCCTACACAACATCTTGAGGATCTGGACTTCGCTGAAGAATTCTCTCTTCTGTCCCACTGACTGAATCAGATGCAAGATAAATTAAATATACTTAATGCAAGATCACAACAGCTAAGTCTGAAAATCCTTAAGAGAAAGACAAAGATAATGAGAATATATCAGGCAAATAGTAATGTGGTTTCTCTTAATGGAACCCCACTCCAAGACGTGGAGTCGTACACCTATTTGGGCAATAATTTAGTTAAAGATGGAGAAACTGACAGAGATATTAAAATATGAATACTAAAGGCAAGAGGAGCTTTCATAGCACTATGGATTTTGTGGAGGTCAAAAGAAATCAAAACTAATACTAAACTTAAAATTTATGAATTCTAATGTCAAATCAATACTGTTGTATGGAACAGAAGCATGGAGAACAAATAGGGCAATTACTAATAAACTACAAACATTCATTAACTGGTGCCTGCATAGAAATGAGAGAATTAAATGGTATGATAGAATAATCCCTTTACAGAATAGAGAGAATTAAATGATATTATAGAATCCCTGTACAGAACAGAGAGAATTAAATGGTATGATAGAATCCCTAATACAAAGCTTTGGGAGAGAACTAAACATTTCCAGTGGACCAAGAGGTGAAGAACAGACGTTCGCTTTGGATAGGACACACGTTGAGAAAACCTGAGAACAGAAAACTAGAGTGTCTTTGCACTGGAACCAACTGTGGCAAGGGTACACAAAACAAAAGACAAAAAACACATGGAGAAGGAATCTAGAGAGTGAGGTGAAAAAAGACATAGGAAGAGCTGCATGTGACAGTGAGGGACAGAATGACTTGGCGTGAGCTGGTTGAGGGCCTATGCTCCACTGGGAGTTAGAAGGCAGAAGAAGGAGGCCTCTCTCTGGGGATTGGTACCAAGGCATTCTTTCAGATGGCTAAACTATTTCATCTATTTAAATAAAGTGTTTGAGTGATTTCAGTCAGTCTTCTGATTTTTTAAATTCTCTTTCTCTCTCTCCTTTCTCTCTCTCCCCTTTCTTTCTCTCCCCCTTCTCTCTCTCTCCCTGTAATCTACTTGTCTGTCTACATGTGTCTGCCTGTCTCTCTCTCTCTGTGTATATTCTCTCACTCACTCACTCACACCAACACCCACGCACACATACACACGCATGCGCACGCACACAACGACCCACCCATATATCATCATCATCATCATAAACCACCTATGCCACTAAGAGTCATGGGGAGGAATAATCTGCGATCCAGTCCCTGCTGGCTGGCCCTGGCTATTGCCATGCCGTGAAGGCGTCAAGTGTTTATATGTTGTTGATCCATCTTTTCCGTAAATATATAAAAGCTAAATATCCTGACTCATCCATGAAGCTGCACTCTCCACAGCACCTTTATGTTTCTTTGTCATGACATGTAACATTTTCTGTCCCCCATGATATATACTCAAATGTACTCACCACTATACAAAAATGTATTGGTATGTCCGCCCACAACGATGTCCACATCCGTCAAGCGTTTGGCCAGCTCAATGTCCATTGAATAGCCAGAGTGACCCAATGCTATGATTATTTTTATCCCCTGTGCCACAAGTTTATCTATTTCTGCCTGAACTGGTCCAAGTTCATCAGTAAATACAACCGTTTCTGAAAAGTATATTTTTAAATATGCATTTTTATACTGATATTAAATGTGGATTAATTCTTCTAATTCTTAGTGTTTTGCCGAAAAATTTCCATTGTCGGTATTTACCATTTTTGCAGTGTAGGCAGGAGGATTACTGAGCCTGAGGATCAAAGGCTGTAAGGATAGTGCTACTGCCATGGCCAGTGTGGAGGTAAGGATTTTGCTGTTGTTGCCTCAATAGAAAAAAATCCATGACCTTACAGAGGAGTTGACTCTGGGTCTCCTGCACGAGAGCCTAGCAATCTGAAGCTGCTTCTCTTAGCTTTCACAGTCCGTAAACTCTGGTGGATAGTTCTGGTTGTTTGTCCATTTCTGAACTTTAGTTTTGTTTAAAGCTTAATTTCTGCAGGCACATCTATTTTACAGAGTTGGCTTTTATTATGCAGACCGCTAGTTGCTTTCTTTCCAAGCAGATACACTCTCACGTTGAAGGAAAAAAACAAGTAATTAGTTGCCTCTTACGACATGCTTGCTAGGGCGCAGTTGGTCTTTTCTTCCCCCTCCTCACCCCCCAAGTAGGGATCCAGGAACCCACACGGGAAAAATACAGATTTCAAAAGTAACATCATTAAGAAGGTTAGGTAACTTCCACCCCACGGGAAATATAAGACCAACAAAGTCATTTGGCCTGGCCCTGCTAAGCAACAGAAATTGAATTCTCACCAAACAGATCAGTCTAATGTTTAGATTCATAATTTAGTATGGCAAAATTTCTGGCCAAGAGAAACACCTGGCACAAGCCAAACTTTTCAGTTCAGTGATTGAATTACAACAGACAGTGAATTTCATACTATAGACAACTTTGCAGATATAGATAATCTACTTCAAGCGAATGAAAGAAGAAGAGGAAAAATATGGACCATAATTCTTCTCCTGTGTTCATCCAAAGATGCAATTACATTCTGCCCGTTTACATCATAGCTGCGATATTTGCACCTTTCGGCTGACACATCCAGCTTCTGCAAGCATTTAAAAAATCAGGTCAGCCTTCCTGGATGGCCCGCTGTCGATATTATAAATATTCAAATGGCCCTTGACAGAAAAATGATTCCAAGACGTATAATCTAATTAATAGTAATTACACAGAAAAATTATCCTTCGAATTCAACATTAAAGTAAATGAAACTAGTTAACATAAGTCAATGTGTTCAAGTATTATGTACAATAGCCCAATCAAAATCAGGATTATATATCGTATCGATATCATCATTAATATCATCATCAATATGATCATCAATATCATCCTCTTATGTCATTTATACATCGCTTCGGTTTCGCAGTCTGTTCCTCCATTCCGTTGAATTCTGTGCAATCTTTTCGATATCATGAATTGAATGCAGGCTAGCACCTTTGGCCTCTCTCATCCGTGTTTGTCTTAGGGTTTCTCTTTAACGTCCTTGTTTCTTCAGTCAACTTGTTTCCCATTTACGTGCCTATTTGGTGATTCACCTCATTATGTGTCCAGAAAATGTTCCATCTTCCTAATATTTAGGGTGACCATAATATGTTGAGCTGAAAACGGGACATCCAAAGCAAGTCAGTTTACCCCACCCCCACCTTTTTTTTTTAAGGTCACAAGAGTGAAAGGGTTAATAACTCGCTCGATAATGGTTTTGAAACTTGCACCACTGTAGCAAAGAAGTAATTGAAAAATATACTGTTGAACTGTAATGGAAGAAAAGCATGCTACACTGTAAATTTATTTAAATACATTTCAGAGAATAAACATATCTAAAACTAGGAAATCAAATAAGGTCTTCAGATATAACTATAATTGCATGTTCTTTTGTAGAGTTCATTCATGGATTTTTATAAAACAGGACTACTGACCGTTTTTTTTTTTTTAAATTTGTTGTTGTTGTTTGTTTTGTTTAGTATGACCGGGACACGTTTAAAAACCGAGACTGCAAGCTTGGCCACATAATAAAATTTGTATTAGACAGGACACCACAGAAAGCAATGTTATACAGTGGTAACTGGACCAGAAGTCGACCATGGAGAAGATGAACAGCGGAAAAAACAAAGGCACTTAAAATTACTGTGTACCTAGCAAAAAGAATGGTCTATTCCAGAGATCTCTTCCTTCCTTGATGTTGCAAAACATTTCAAGAGCAGCGAAAAAAAAGAATAGGAAGTACAGAGGATAGCCACAATGTTCTTTGTGTCAAATTCTTACCTGGTGAAGAAATGTAAGGAGTCTCAGTTGTAGTGTAGCCAACAATACCAATTCTCTGCCCCTTGACTTTAACAATTGTTGATTTCTTGACCACGTCCAGGTCTGGCGTGTTGCTGACATTTATATTACTGGCTAGCAGAGGGAAATCTATGCTGTGTGCGAATGGAGACAGGCCCTTGACCCCTGAATCAAATTCGTGATTACCAATAGCCTGTTGGGAGATAAAACAACATCATGTAAGAATAAAACAAATACTGTGCAGACTTGATAAGGACTTTAATGAATAAATCCAACAATGTTAGTAAGATTGTCTAATTATTCATAGTACAGTTTCTATCATAACTCAGCTCAAAGCAAAATGTGAAACAGTACAAATTACATATCGGTAATTTAAATAATTTTGCGATATGTAAATATAAAATAACAAGGTACAACAAACAATTCCTGGCCCATACACACCTTGATTGGCTGTACATTCATGCTTGCTGACCTTTCACATGCGTGACTCTCTGTTGCAGGGGTGTCAGGTTGTATTGTCTTCGACACTCTCATCGGTGATGACGCCTGCTCTATATTACACTTTTAACAGTCACAGAAGTTCTAGAACTGGCCCTAACTCAACCCCCACCCCACTAAAGCCTATGCCTACGCTCCACATAACTGCAGCCTATGTCCTTTGGTTTCAGAACTGTTAGCATTTTCAGGTCGGCCCTCCTTGTCGGTTGTCAACGCTGACAACTGAAGTAAATTCATGTCATACTTAAAGTCCGAGAAGGCTAGAATATACGCAGTGTCACTTGCAGCTCAGAACATCAGTAAAACACAATGTGTACCTGGCCACCCACATGAAGTGCAATATATACATAACAGAACAAAATCTGACACCCCTGTAACAGAGAGTCACGCGTGTGAAAGAATGAATGGCTAATCACAGTGTCTGGACCAGGAACTGTTACCTGAACCAGTAACAAATTTATACTCTGAGAAATCAATTAACACTACATATCCCAATTCTAACTCTAAAGGTTAAATAGGACATGGTTGAAAAAATTAATACTACTTGATAACGAGAACTCATAGGGACCCAAGAAATATATATAACATCATCTTATCAGAAAATCCTCTTTATATATGGCAATGCATTTACAATGTGCAATACAACAGTGAACTAGCATTGAATATGACAGATGTAAGACACACGACAGTTGTCACCCACATAGAACTGTAGGTCACACCTGGCTGGTGTAACCCTTATGTGTGCCCTAATTATAACATCATTGGAGGTTGATCAGGCTATCTAGAATTTAACATGCTGGGCTGACATCCCGACTGAGATCGTATCCCAACTCAGGATGTTAGGGTAAACCTTCAGTTAGGTAGCATCCTGGAGGGGACAAACAATTTATTGACACAGAAAATATGTAAATCACCTAAAGTGTTAATTTAGAGGGGAAATAACTCAAATTCTGACACCAACAAAGGATTAAATTATATAGACATCTGTAATCAATCAATGTATCCAAAAATTCTTGATAAACAGATTCCGCTCTGCCCGACAATTTTTACAAAGACGACAAAAATGAAAAATTGCAGGCATGAACAAATTGTTTTTTACAACATAAATTACTGTCCCAAATACAACATATCAAGGCAAAATTTCGGCCAAGAAAAGCATAGGTGCAAGTCAAACTTTACGGGTCACTGAGTGAGTTACAAAAGACAGAGACATCACTGCAGATACAGATAATTTATTTCAAGTAAATGAAAGAGGAAGAACAACAACAACATAAATTTGAGTTTCTAGTTTTGTAGTTTCATTGAGGCCTTTAAAAAATGGTCTCTGTAATCTTTTTGAGTGGTTAGTTTTCTTAACCACTTGCAAATAAATCTTGTTAATTACATGAGTTGGTTGAGGACCTATGCTCCACGGGGAGATAAAAAGTGATATAGAAAGATATTTAGAATGAACAAACGAACGAACACATTTTAATTCAAAAGGGTTACAAATTGGGCACACAGGTTCATCTTACATTCGGCCCTTCCAAGCAATTATCTTCCAGATTGCAGTTGCATTTTATATATCAAACATATTATGTTAATATGTCAAAATTCATTGTATAAATGTAAATAATAAATGTGAAGGCATGGATGATAAATGCATATCTTCATATACATGCATATGAGACTGAATCAGTCTAAAAAAGATCATTTGAATCTTTTTTTTTTTTTTGGACATAATTTTATTAATAAAATTGGCTTTGTCAAAAACAAAGTGCTTACTAAGCAGCAGAAATCCCAAATGGTTATAAAATAATTTTTTTCAGTGTATTATTTGCCTGAAACTAGACGTAGTCATTTAATATTCGATTTGTCACAACCATCCCAAACTGTGGAGCAATAATCAAGATGTATGTGGATGTAAGATACATAAAACAGTTTTCCTGTGTTTTCATCAAGAAAATGCTGTATTCTGGCAGACTGATAAACTTGCTGGGCTACTTTCTTGGTTATTTCACGAACATGAGAGCTTCAAGTTTAAAGACGTAAATTAATAAGGCCCGAAGTTGTTAAGTTACAAAACAGAGGAATTTGCAATACGAGTTCTAGCGGGCTGGCAAAGGGTAATGGCTTTTTGAAAGTTAGTGTATGTAACTTTTGTCTGTTTGTTAATACCATGGATGTAGTTTTATTTATATTGATTTGCATGCCAATACCATTACTCCTTCTAACAAGATAATCCATTCATTCTGTAAGTAATGTCTCAACACCTTATAATTCTCATGACTAGAATATATTGCACATTCATCTGCAAAAAGGCCATACGTTACACGAAGATGTAAAGATAGGTCATTTAATATAAGTAGCAAAAAGCAGTGGACATAGAACTGCGCACTGAGGCACACCAGTACTTATCTGTGTGGATTTTGAAAGGCAGCTGTTGAAGGACCCCACTTGCTGCTTATCAGACCAAAAAACCTTTATTAACTTTGCTAAGTTATCAGTAGTTTTCAAAGATTTGTAATCGACTAATTAAAATGTTTTGTTTTTACCATG
>CAJHNH020005210.1:0-24402 GCA_905116865.2 Candidula unifasciata
GTGGGGAGGGACAAACTGGAAAAGGCCCAGGAAAGGGTCTCAAGCCGAAAAACTGTCCTGTTTGAGCTAAGTTATGTACAACTTTAATGTCATCTAAAAACATCACCCCAAACCTACTAGCCTAAAAATTTAATTTTTTTTTAATTTCCCGTTTTAAATTAAAAAAAATTTTTTTGATGTTGTTCCACAGAGTTAATTTAAATTTGGGTTTTATTTAGGTTAAAGTGTTTTGTGCATATTATTTTATTTTCACCCAAACCCAAAATTTTTTTAAATTATTTGGAGGGGGGTTTTTTTTTGGGAAAATGAAAAGGAGGGGGAAAATAGTCGAAGGGGTTAAATAAAGCCCCGGATTATATCACAGGGGGTGTATCCAGAATTCTATCTACCCCTTCTCCTATCCTTGGGGGGTACAAGTACAGCAACTTTCTTTTAGGGGAACGAGCCACTCGCTTTTTTGGGGGGTCATCCAGGATTTGTCTAGGATAAAATAGCTTAGAAATAGCCCGGGTTTTTCTCACGTGGGGGGCATTGTTAAGGAAAAACCCACACCCTCACTATACCCAGTGTATTTACCCAGTGGGCCCCGGCGAAAACCCTATTTTGAGCGGTGGGTTTATTTCGAAGACGGGTGGGGTATGTGCTTGAATTTTGGTTTTCAAATAATTTTTTTTTTTCCTCTTTATTTGCAGGGGGTGTTCAAAAGGGGTCGGGGGTTTTGCACCCCCCTCCCCCAAACCAAACTTTTACGAAAAAAAAAACAGCTCAAACACCGAGCAAAAGCAAAAGGGCGATTGAAAGGGCCTAAATAAAAAAGGGAAAAAAAACAAGGGGGAAAAACCAAACTCCAAGCACATACACACTGTCTAAAAAAATCCTTTTAGAAACCTCCCCCGGGGTTTTAAGGGGGGTTTCAAAGAGGCAAGGTAGAGGTTATATAAAGGGGGTTTTACAAAATATGGAACAACGAAAATATGGGAAAAAACGGGGACCAATAATTTTCCATGAAATAAAGGGGGGCCCCTAATTTAAACATTTTCCCCGTCTGCCCGTTTAAACGCTTTTTGGGGAGAAAAGGGTTTTGATCCACTAAGGGAGTGGGGAGGAAAAGTTTTTTGATCCACTGAAAGGGGCTTTTTTTATCGAAGGGAAATGGGGTGGGGAGGAAAAATTTTCGGGTCCTCGGAGGGCTTTTTGCGAAGTGACGGGGGGAGGAATTTTGTTTTCGACCACTTTAAGTGAATTTTCGAAGGGCTTTAAGGGATTGTGGGGAGGAATAATTTTCGATCCACGGGGCGCGTGTCGAAAGGGTAGCAACGTTAAGATCTCACCCTCCCTTTTCAATTTTACCGTTGAGGGGGCCGTGAAAATTTAAAAATTTAACCAAACATTTATCAGTTTTTTTAATTCTGGGGGCAATTTTTTTTTAAAAGTTAAAACGCAGTGGGGGGAAATAGGTTTTTTTTGACTGAAGTTGGGGCGTGGGGGGGGAATAATTTTCGATCCATCGGAGGGGGCTTGGGGCGTGGGTTTTTGCAACTTAAAATCATAAACATCAGTTTTTTACTTTCACCGTTTAGGCCCCCGGGAAAAAATAATTGAAAAACCATCATTTATCCGTTTTACTTCTGCGCAATGGGTTTAAAATAAAACGCCGTGGGGAGAAATAGTTTTTTGATCGTACCAAAAAAAGCCCTGGGAAATAATTGAGGCCATCCCTCAATCCCGGGTTTTCCCCATCTGCGGGGTTATTCACGGAGCGCTGTTTTCGATGGGTTTTCAACGTTTTTGTTTTTAAAATCAGTTTTTTTCTTTTGCCGGGTTTAAACGTTTTGTTTAAATAGAATTGAGTTTCCAAAATCGCGGCCCCTTAAAAGGGGCCCTGGGGGAAAAAAATTTTGACGTGGGAAATAATAATTTTGATTTTATCGGGCGCTGTGTCGATGGGTTGCAAAAGTTTAGATCATCATAAGGGTTTTTATTTGTGCCTTATAAAACGCCGTGAAAAAAATAATTGGGGGCGCGAAAAAATGTGTGCCCCCTCCCCCCCCCCCCCTCTACAAGTTTGGGAAATTTTTTTAAAAAAAAAGTTTAAAAAAGCTAAACACAGGTTTTCCCAAGAATATTTGGTTTACAATTTTTTTTAAATTTTGGGGCACAAGTACCCAGAACCTGTTTTTTAAAAACAGGAAAAGAGTCCCAAGCAGAATTTATATGTCCAATTTGACTTTTGCCAATTCGGGTGATGTCATTAAAGATTTCAATTTTTACTGATGTGAAAACAATATTATTTTATTTTAATACACAAGCATAATTTTAAACAGATTAGTAAAATTTCAAGAAAAAAACCAATTTTTTAATTTCAGAAAGGAAAAAAAAAAAAAAAATTTTTGGCCCGGGTTTTTTACGGGTTATAACCCGCAACCCAAATTCCTATCTACCCTTTTTTGGAAACTAAAAATTTCCAAGATGTGTAGTAGAAACAACTAGGGGAGAAAAATAAAACTTTTGGTTTCAAAATTATTTTAAAAAAATCAACAACAACGACGTCCGTTAGCACCAAAAATTTCCCCCCAAAGGGGGGTTTAGAGGGAGCCCGAGTTTTTAACAATTTACCCGAAAAAAAATTGTTTTATTTTTCTTTGTATTTAACCGCTTTTCAATCTCTCAAAAACATCACATTTTTTTAGCCCTTTTTCAAAAAACCAGTAAAACATTACCAAAACAATTCTTTCAGTTAGGAGTTTACAATTAGCGAAAAAACGAACCCCTCCGTTTCACTGCAACAAAAGTATTACAGCGACGGGCATCGCCAAGAGAATCTTTTGGGAAAAATTTAGCCTTGACACTAATGACATCCGGGCAGTTTTCCAAAACGAACAGTCGACTGAGTTTTCCCTCTTATTTTTGTGCATAGGGCCCGCCTTGCAAAACCCCTTTAGTTTATCGTTCATTTTTATATGAATCACTTGGGCTGACATTACAGCTGCCCCCGTTTATAATTTTTAGAAAATTTATTGCTGACCTTTTTGTCGGAGCCATGGGATGCCTGCCATCTTAAAGTAGCTGGCCCCAAAATTTTCAAAGAAATATTTCCCCCTTTTTTCCCCCAACTTTGCCGGAAAAGCAATTTTTTACCAAGTGCACAAATTTGGGAAAGAGAATGTGAAAAAAAGGGCATTCCCGGGGAGGGCCCGAAATTTTTCTAAAAGAAAAAACAACCAAAAAATACCCCAAGTCCAACAGAAACCTTTTTCCCAAAATGAAACCCAAAGAGGGAAAACCCGGGAAAAGCAAAACCCCCAAAAGGGTCTTCCCGCAGGATCAAAAGTGTTTGACCAACCAACAGTTTTATTTTCAGTTTGGGAAATTTTAAATTGGTAACAGCTAACCAGGGGGGAAAGCATTTTACGTTGGGAAAAATTATGCAATCTTCCCGCGAACGGGACAGAAACATGCCAAACTGAACCTGGGAAGGGAAAGGGTTAGGGGGTTTAGACCCTAGCGGGCAGCTCAGGGCCAGCCGATTGGGCCAGAGTTCAAACAGGATAGCGGGTCCCAGTTGTTAAGCAAGCGAATTTTTGAACATTAATGGATACACGTAATCACCTATTTGAGTTTTAGTGAGTTAAAAACATACCTAATCATAAAGGCGGAACTTGGGGCAACAGGGTTAGAAATTACGGGGTGGCCCCCGTGGCCCGATGGGTTCTATTATATTTTTATACGGGGCCAAAAGAGAAAATTAAAACCCTTTTTTTGGTAAAAAATAAAAAATTTTAAAAAAGGAAAAAATTTTAACTACTGAAAAGACAGAAGGGCAGGCAGACAGGGGCAGACAGAAAGACAGGGCAGACAGACAGACAGGGCAGACAGACAGACAGACAGAAGGCAGAAGGCAGACAGACAGACAGGACGACAGACAGACAGACGGGGACGGAGGGGAAGGACGGACGGACGGACGGAGGGAGGGACGGACGGACGGAGGGGACAAAAGGACGGACGGAGGGGAGGCGGCGGGGGGGGGGGGGGGCGGGCGGGCGGGGGGGCGGGGGGGGGGGGCGGGCGGGGGGGACAGACAGCAGACAGACAAACCTGTGAAGGACATGCAAAAAAGCAGAAAAAAAACGGGCTGACGGACAACCAGGCAGGGTTTTTTTCCAGGAAATCCCAAAAGCTGTGTAATTTAAAAGGGTGCTAAAATTATAGGGGGGATAGGAAGAAAAAATAGATAGGAAGAAGAAGGAAAAGAAAGGGGAAGAAGGAAAAAAAAGGGGAAAAAAGAAGAAGAAGGGAAGAAGGGGAAAAGGAAAAAAGGGGAAGAAAAAGGGGAAGAAGAAGGAAGAAAGAAGGAAAGAAAAAGGGAAAAAAAACCAAAGAAAAAAAAAAAAAAGGGAGGTTAAAAAAAAGGGAAGAAGAGGGGAAAAAAAAGAAAGGGGAAGAAGGAAAAAAAAAGGGAAAAGAAAGAAGGGGAAAAAAAAAAAAAAAAAAAAAAAAAAAAAAACCCGGAAAAAGAGAAGGGAAAAAAAGAAAAAGAAAAAGGGGAAAAAAAAAAAAGGGAAGAAGGAAAAAAAAAAGAAGGGGGGGGAAGGGAAGAAAAAAAGGGGGAAAAAAAAAGGGAAAAAAAAGGAAAAAAAAAAAAAAAGGAAAAAGGGAAAAAGGAAAAAAAAGGGGAAAAAAAAAAAAAAAAAAAAAAAAAAAAAAAAAAAAAAAGGGGAAAAAAGGAAGAAGGGGAAGGAAAAGGGGGAAAAAAAAAAAAAAGGAAAAAAAGGGAAAAAAAAAAAAAAAGGGAAAAAAAAAAGGGGGGGGGTTAAAAAAAAAAAAAGAAAGGAAAAGGAAAAAAAGAAAAAGAAAAGAAAAGGGAAAAAGAAGAAAAAAAGGGGAAAAAAAAAAGGAAGAAAAGGGAAAAAGAAAAGAAGGAAGAAGAAAAAAAAGGGGGAAGGGAAAAAAAAAAAAGGGGGAAAGGAAAAAAAGAAGGGGAAAAGAAGGGGAAAAAAAGAGAAAAAGAAAAAAAGAAGAAAAAGAAAAAAGGAAAAAGAAAAAAAGGAAAAAAAAAGGAAGAAAAGGGGGGAAAAAAAGAAGGAAAGAAAAAAAGAAGAAGAAAAAAGGGGGAAAAAAAAAAAAAGAAGAAGAAGAAAAAGGAAAAAGAAGAAAAGGAAGGGGGAAGAAAAAGAAGAAAAAGGGAAGAAAAAGGGAGAAGAAGAAGAAAAGAAGAAGGAAAAAAGAAAAAAAGAAGAAAAGAGGAAGAAAAAAAGGAAGGAAAAAAAGGGAAGAAAAAAAGGAAAAAGGGAAAAAGGAAAGGGAAGAAGAAAAAGAAGGGGAAGAAGGAAAAGGGAAAAAGGGAAGGAAAAAGGGAAAAGAAAGGGGGGGAAGGAAAAGAAAAAGGAAAAGGGAAAAAAAGGGAAGAAAAAGGGAAAGAAGAAGAAGAAGGAAGAAAAAAGAAGAAGGAAGAAAAAGAAAAGGAAAAGGGAAGAAAAGAAAAAAAGAAAAGAAAAAAAAAAAAAAGAAGAAAAAGGGAAAAAGAAGAAAGAAAAAAAAAAAAAAAAAGAAAAAGGAAACAAAAAGGAAAAGGAAATAAGAGAAGAAGAAGAGGCGCCCGCCTCTGTAACAAATTCAATTTTCCCCCAATTTTAACGAGAGTTTTTTGGATGTATCAAAAAAAATGGAGTTTCCCCCCCTGGTTCCCCATATAATCATTCTGATGGTCCCTCATGATGAAAAGAATTTTTGAGATGCCTGTTTGCTTTTCAGTTTTACAGCGGGGGCACGCGGGGTTTTTAGGGTCCCCCGGGGGGAGAGAGAGGGAGAGAAAGAGAGAAGAGAGAGAAGAGAGAGAGAGGGGGTAATGTGGTGAAAGACCCGGTGCTCCTAACGTTTTTATGGGAGTGGGATTAATTAAAGAGCTTTCTGAAAAAGGGGTGCAGAGCCGCAGTGGAGATATCGAGCCAAAGCTGTAAGCTACAACGCCGTGCAACCAAATTTTAAGGGGAAATGCAGAAAAATTAATCAAGTAATAGAAAGTGTATTGATCGGCACTCATAGAAAGAAGTAGATAGATAGAGAACACACTAGACAACATAAAAATCGAAAGCTATAGTTACCGTGCCGTAAATTGAACCTGTCACCTCCAGACGGCGCCTGCGCCTCGCCTTGAATACAAGTGCTCTAAGAACATGGTCAACTAGACACCCCCAATAAAGGGTGTCTTATTGGCCATGTCTATCTTACAACTTGAAACCCACAACTATGGAATACGGACAGAATTCATTTCAAACCATTTAAATGGCACCATAGGTTACATCAATTTATATTAACGAAGCATATGTCGAATAACAATCACAGCAAAAATTTACGAACACAGTAGACTTTAATGCTTTGTCTAGACTACACAAACATGTAGGAAAGGTATTCGATTGGTGGGTTCTGACGCATGAAGAGTGATTACCAGCCGGTGACATAAGGTGCCACCTTTCAAATGAGACACCCACTCCCCCCCCCCCCCCCCCCGCCCCCCCCAACCCCCCCCCCCCCCCCCCCCCCCCCCCCCCCCCCCACCACACCCCCCCCCCCCCCCCCCCCCCAATGATGAAGTCCCAGAAACCCCGATCAACCTTTAGGTTAAATTAGGCCCCGACGTCAGTCAAGGTGGGGCTTCAAAATATCAAAACAAAACAAAACTGTCTTATGTTGAGACAGAGCAGAGAAAGAAGACAACGTTTTTACGCTACCAGATTGACACTGGGAAATTGATGTTTATTTGTTGTTGGCAGCCCCTTCCCCTCCCTCTCTTTCTTTCCCTTTTTTTTTTTTTTTTCAGATCGCTATCTATTTTCTAGCAATTAGCCCCTAGATAAGATCACTAACGAGGCGGAACATGTGAGAATTTCGCTGAATAGTATCCTAATGAGAACCCCTTGCAAGTGCCGGACACCGGTGTGTCCCAACGTGACATGCGCAGCCGGCAACTTCCGGTGTTTTAACACCCGATTTATCTCATTTAACCGAGTTTTATCAATGTAGCTAGCTGCAAGCCAGTCAGTCCAGTCAAGCGACAGCCAAGCCGCAAACAGCTCTCGCTCGCTCTACCGCCCGATAACGCAGACGTACCAGCCAATTGTTACTCGTTTGTCTAGTGAACTGAGGGGGAAGCACGCTTGGGTGTTCTTTTCAGAATACTCTAACAAGCCTAGCCTACCCCGAAGGGACCTAGCTTTCGACAGCAGCCTTTGAAGTACCGCCTCTGCCAGCCAGCCATAGCCTCAGCCACACGAAACCATGGCCCGTGGTAAGAAGAATCCGGTCCAGCGCCGGGACACCAGAGCATCCTCAGCCAAAAAGGAGGAAGCACCTGTCGCCGCACCAGACTTGGTGATGCCAGAACCGGTCGACGACCCGGAGGAGACACCAGCCCAGACACCGCCAGCCCTGGATGTAGGCCCTATCGAGGCACCAGCCTACTTAGAAGCCGCCTCAGTCGTGGCGCAGGGAGAAATTGTCATCCCCCAGGACATAAGCGAGGCTGGCCTTGCAAAGTTGGTCGAAATCATCAACGAGCAAGTTGCCCCGCACAGTATCATAATCTGTAGGGGCCACTACTGTATCGACCATGACATTCAGACGTTGGCTAAAGATGCAGAAGCACCCGACCAGAAAAGAAGGGCCTTCTATCTAAAATTGAATGGGTACTGGAGGCAGGTGTACAAGGCCTATGAGCGGATTCTGGAAACAAAACGGAAACAACCGACGCAGAAAACACCGAAAAGCCGCAGAAACTAAAAAGCCAGACAAAACCGACCAATGTAAAACCACCCAAGCCACCATGACAGCTGAACAACCCCGCCCACAAGCTCGGAGAAACCTCACAGCCCTCAACCAGACGACACGAAGCCCGCCACCAAAAGTCACGCCCACCTTTTACCTCACGCTGACAGAAGCAACAAAACCTCAGGCAGAAATGTAAATCGCCACAACAGAATCGTAAATAACTGGAGAACGAACTCCAGACAACAAAACGCCGCCTTGATATAACCAACGCTCAGTATAGGAGCCGGTTGAAAGAGGCAAGAAGTTTTTCGTTTTTTTTACCCACACCAGTACCAGTACCAGTGTAGCTAGCTGTATATGCGGGCATAGGCGAGGGAGAGGTTTCCGCCTAACCTTAGAAAAATGTTGGCGTCTAAGAAAAAATGATTCCTTTAGCCAAATGAAAACGCTCTCTTTTTGAAGTTTTTTTTTTTTCAATTCATGTCATATTTTTTTAAATATATTAGATTGTTTGCCATTTAACACATAATTATTATAATGATAAATTTTATTGTCCTTATTATTTTGCGCACTTAAACAAGGTTGTGATTCGTTGACCCTACATATTCTAAATGAATAATGAAGAGGTTTTTACCTTCACTGAATAAATAACAAAGTGATTTCTACGTGTACTGAATAAATAACAAAGTGATTTCTACGTGTACTGAATAAATAAAAAAGTGATTTCTACCTCTACTAAAAGAATAATAAAGTGATTTATACCTCTACTGAAAGAATAATAAAGTGATTTCTACCTAAATTATTTTAAAGTGACTACTACTTGTAATGAATGAAGCTTTTAGTGGCTACTACTTGTAGTGAATGAAGCTTTTAGTGTCTACTACTTGTAATGAATGAAGCTTTTAGTGTCTACTACTTGTAATGAATGAAGCTTTTAGTGGCTACTACTTGTAATGAATGAAGCTTTTAGTGGCTACTACTTGTAATGAATAAAGCTTTTAGTGTCTACTACTTGTAATGAATGAAGATTTTAGTGTCTACTACTTGTAATGAATAAAGCTTTTAGTGTCTACTACTTGTAATGAATGAAGCTTTTAGTGGCTACTACTTGTACTGAATGAAGCTTTTAGTGGCTACTACTTGTAGTGAATGAAGCTTTTAGTGGCTACTACTTGTAATGAATGAAGCTTTTAGTGTCTACTACTTGTAATGAATGAAGCTTTTAGTGTCTACTACTTGTAATGAATGAAGCTTTTAGTGGCTACTACTTGTAATGAATTAAGCTTTTAGTGTCTACTACTTGTAATGAATGAAGATTTTAGTGGCTACTACTTGTAATGAATGAAGCTTTTAGTGTCCACTACTTGTAATGAATTAAGCTTTTAGTGTCTACTACTTGTAATGAATTAAGCTTTTAGTGTCTACTACTTGTAATGAATGAAGCTTTTAGTGTCTACTACTTGTAATGAATGAAGCTTTTAGTATCTACTACTTGTAATGAATGAAGCTTTTAGTGGCTACTACTTGTAATGAATGAAGCTTTTAGTGGCTACTACTTGTAATGAATGAAGCTTTTAGTGGCTACTACTTGTAATGAATTAAGCTTTTAGTGGCTACTACTTGTAATGAATTAAGCTTTTAGTGGCTACTACTTGTAATGAATGAAGATTTTAGTGTCTACTACTTGTAATGAATGAAGATTTTAGTGTCCACTACTTGTAATGAATGAAGATTTTAGTGTCCACTACTTGTAATGAATGAAGCTGTTAGTGGCTACTACTTGTAGTGAATGAAGCTTTTAGTGGCTACTATTTGTAATGAATGAAGCTTTTAGTGGCTACTACTTGTAATGAATGAAGCTTTTAGTGTCTACTACTTGTAATGAATGAAGCTTTTAGTGGCTACTACTTGTAATGAATTAAGCTTTTAGTGGCTACTACTTGTAATGAATTAAGCTTTTAGTGTCTACTACTTGTAATGAATGAAGCTTTTAGTGGCTACTACTTGTAATGAATTAAGCTTTTAGTGGCTACTACTTGTAGTGAATGAAGCTTTTAGTGGCTACTACGTGTAGTGAATGAAGCTTTTAGTGGCTACTACTTGTAGTGAATGAAGCTTTTAGTGGCTACTACTTGTAGTGAATGAAGCTGTTAGTGGCTACTACTTGTAGTGAATGTAGCTGTTAGTGGCTACTACTTGTAGTGAATGAAGCTTTTAGTGGCTACTACTTGTAGTGAATGAAGCTTTTAGTGGCTACTACTTGTAGTGAATGAAGCTTTTAGTGGCTACTACTTGTAGTGAATGAAGCTTTTAGTGGCTACTACTTGTAGTGAATGAAGCTTTTAGTGGCTACTACTTGTAGTGAATAAAGCTTTTAGTGGCTACTACTTGTAGTGAATGAAGCTTTTAGTGGCTACTACTTGTAGTGAATGAAGCTTTTAGTGGCTACTACTTGTAGTGAATGAAGCTTTTAGTGGCTTCTACTTAAAGTGAATGAAGCTTTTAATGGCTACTACTAGTAGTGAATGAAGCTTTTAGTGGCTACTACTTGCGTTAAATTACTGGTAAAGTGACCAAACCACTCAACCGTCACGTGCAACGTGGAACAACACGAAAATAAACTGAGCCAGGAATGGTTTCTGGACAAGGCCGGTCACGCCGAGCTGTTGGAGATAATGAAAAGATTGTGTGACACAATAGGATCTCAGAGATCAATAACCACGTAGTAGGGAATAGAGCTTTGACGATTGCTCGACTTTTGGACCTAATGTCACCTTATCCATTCAACGCTCCCTGTGGAATACACAGCTACAACACGCGTAATGTCTGTTTTACAAGTGAGTGACTATTTCCTGTGGCTGCGTTGTTTCGTTTAGTCTCTGGAGATGTTGGCATACAGTAGAAAAGATAGGATGTTACTGGGGAAAAAAAAACCACCCAACTACAGAAGTTCCAGGAAGATTCAGTACATAAAAAAGAAGTGCAGAAAGAAAGTGACGAACTGTGTAGACCACACTCAAGATCAAACATTCTTATAAACAGGGCCGTGTCATGCTTGCATATAGAGATGCGGCCGCATCAAGCGGCAGCGTAAGGGGGCGGCATAAGCAGCGGGGGAAAAAGTTTGAACATTTAAGGGCCCGCTTTTCCAAGACTTGCATCATACTGAGAAAATAAACTGCTTTTAAAACTAATACAAGTGGGAAAAGAAGGCAAGCGAGCAAGGGGTAGACAGCGAAATACGTGGAAGGAGAACTTGAAGAGATGGATGAACAGCAGTCTCAAAGAGTGTACACAGCCAGGACGGGAGACAGAGCGTGATGAAGATTCACTGAAATCATTCTTTTGTGGAGACAGCGTCAGATTGATCGTTTCGTTTCCTGAATGAGGTACCTTACATATAAACAGTCAATTTGTGAACCACGCTGATTTTATGTTAAGTGAAATAAACAGATGCTCAATGAGGTAATCATAGTTCCAGCTGTTTTTGGTTCAGATTAGGACTTGTGGTTAGTGTGCCTAGTTTATTCATTGTTACTGCTGATCTAGACCTGACTGAGCGATCGTGAGGATTATTGGAGATGCCGTCATGCAGGTTGTCGACAGAAAGTCACTTTGCTAGAGGGCGCACGTCTCAGTTAAAGACAGGTGATACTTTTCGTATACTGATGTACGCTCTCGACCTATATAAGTTGTCGGGGTGGGAAGGGTGGAGAAGGCGGGGGTAAATTGTCGCAGCCAGGCAATCTTTCAATGTGTCGAGTCGCAGTTCGCTCCACAGAGACAGATGTCCTGGATTAGACTCACACCCCTGTGACCTAGAAGAGTCCAAGAA
This sequence comes from Candidula unifasciata, assembly GCA_905116865.2. Lineage (NCBI taxonomy): Eukaryota > Metazoa > Mollusca > Gastropoda > Stylommatophora > Geomitridae > Candidula > Candidula unifasciata. Next base: position 11,600 of record CAJHNH020005210.1, read on the forward strand.
CATATGAATTCAAGCTCAACCTCACGGATATCGTCAACAGCATCCCATTTTGGGCACGGCTCAAAAGCGTTAGACAGCAGCCTAATGTGTTGCACCGTGCACTCATCTCAGAATCTGGGAGACGGAACTAAATACTTTTTCTGGAAAATGTAACAAAAAACCGTGGCAAGGGCAAAAAACATGCCATAACTGTAACTAATGAATCACCTGTCCGCCATATCATAATTTTTGTGGAACATGTAACAGAAAACCGTGTCAAAAGCAAATAACATGCCATAACTGTAACTAATGAATCACCTGTCCGTCATATCAGACCCGAAATCACAATCAGCGTATAAATGGAATCTACATAAATTATGCCATGACTGGTGCCTTGGTGATCAAAATAATAAAAACTATATGGAACCATTGTAATGGCGGATATATATTTTCACCCTGATTGGGAAGATTGGGGGGAAAGCCCCAAGTTAACAATAATACCGAGAGAAGCCAGATACTCGGATTAACCGAGGTTTTCAAGGTAGGGAACGACCACGTGTTATCGCGGGGAACCCAAGGAGAACGACCACAGGTCGCCACGTGGAACCCAAGAACAACCACGTGTTGCCACGTGGAACGAACACTGGGTATAAGTTTAGGACCCCAGTCTGATCAGACCATATGTGTTGACCGTCAGAACGAGAGGACGTGAGAGTGATCGTGTGAATGCGAACGTGTAACTGATTGTTGCGAGCGGAAGACCAGACGAAAACATCCATCGAAGTAAAGTCCAGCCAAGGCAGTTGTGTGAAGTTTGACGTAATGACCAGATCCATCTATGCGGCGATGTGGAATTGAAGAAGTAGAACCCTGGTTGGTGAATGTGTGAGGAGTCAGCGTGTTGGCGTCCTGACAAGGTGTTGCGTGAAAGCAGTTGATTAGGACATGGACGGGACAATATATGTAGATGTCAATAAACAGTATTGTATCTTGGAGACGGTGTCGACTTATCACAGCTATGTCATTTTAGAATGTGAGTAAGATCATCTACTAGACACATCAACCCCTAGAAGGCGAGTAGTGCAAGTGAAAGTACGAATTATTGCAACCATTCAAAATGAAATACAGAAATTCAACATATGTTGACTTCTTCATCTTCTTTTTCTTCTTCTTTTTCTTTTTTTTTTTCTTTGTCTTCTTTTTCTTTTCTTTTTCTAATTTTTCTTCTGCTTCTTCTCCTCCTCCTCCTACTCCTCCTCCGCCGCCCCTCTCTCTCTCTCTCTCTCTCTCTCTGCGCTCTCTCTTGTATTGATCGATTGAGTCTTATTCTCCAGTGACCTGAGAGCAGTGCTGCCCAACATGTTGTAATTGTAACAGACGCACAGAGCATATTCTTTTTCTTGTTCATCATTTCGAGCCCTTGGGGTTCATTGCTGCAGATATCAGCCGCCTCCATTCATCTCTCTGGTTGGCCTTCTCTTTACGGTTGGTGACATCACGTGTTTGTAGATCTGTCTGCATATTATGTCTCTGTCGTCTTTGTGGTCTACCTCGTGGTCTAAAACCATTTAATTCCCTTGTGCATACAGATTTTACCTCTCTGACATTCTCTCAATATGTTCCAGCCACTTCAGTCCATTAGCCCGCATAATGCCAGTGATCAATGGTGATTTAAACAGGTTATACATTTCGTTGTTGTTCTCGCTCTCCATTATCCGATGGTTCATCTTTGATGACTCATTGTGCATGCTTCAGAAAACAGAAACTAGAGTACTACGAGTAGAGTGATGTGCACTGCTTGATAAGACTAAGATCGGGAGCTTATCATAGATTTTATGTCCATATCATTATTGTGCACGAGCTTGTAAAGCGTCAAACGAGAATGTGACGTGTCGCTAAAGCCAAAATGGCCAACCACGGTCATCATGTCTTCGACCTTATCGTCGTCTTTCCATGACTACCAAACTATCCGAAGTCGTGCTGGATGCCCCCCCCTCCCACCCCTTCAAAGGATAACCCAGAACCAGACTAAACACAGAGATCACCGACTATCAACAGACCCCGGACGTGGATGAGAAATTTAGGTTGTTTTTATGGCGATAGCAATGGCATGCAGTGCCGCCATCTTTTCTAGCATCTGTTTTCAGTGCTACTATAAAAAGAACGACGTAAGCTAGCTTGGTGAGACATTTGATTGCAAAGACTCTTCTTTAAGAAACACTGGAGGGTAGTCGAAGAGAAGGAGGGCAAAGAAAAACCTGGAATGACAACATCAAGAAATGGACAGGGTTAAGTTACCATACGCTTTTTCATCAAGCGGAAGATGGAGAAAGATTGCGGTTTTATGTGCTAGCGTTTCCATAGATACACCTCCACGATCCTAACGGGTCAAGGGTTATGTTATGAAAAGAAAGTTTGTGGTGAGTACCGGCACCTTTGCTTCTCTGGTTCTCTGGATGAATGCACACTTCAGTAAAAGCTGTTATTGTATATATAAAAAGCAAAACGCTGTTCACACCATAGACAGCTCTAGACATGTAATTGTACAGACCAATCGAGTGACGAGGACGATGAGAGAAGCAGCTGGCTGAACGATTAAGAACACTCTGCTCTCGTGAGGGAGACCAAGGTTCGAATCCTCTGTAAGGTCGGGAAATTTATTTTTTTCCATGCCTCCATAAAAGATGCAAGAATATTTGAGAAATAGCGCACATTTCCTCAAGTTTTATTACAACTACGGTTTACTTTAGTTAGAAATGTGCACATTCCAGTGCTTGTGTTGAATATTTTGATGCTATTGATAATGTTGACTATTAGTGGATGTATGAATGAAATGGTGTAAGAAAGGAGCAAGAATAGAAGAGCAGAATGCTCTGTGTGTCCAATTCTGACCCTTTTGAAAATATAGTTCGTCCGTTCGTGTTGTCGGGGCAAACATAAAATTGTAACCCTCGCACTCCGTGGTGACAGCACTAGCTACGTGGCCCTCAATCCTCAGGCTCAAAGAGTCCACGCACTGCAAAAAAAAGGTGCAAATACAGGTAGCAGTTGGCAGTTATAGCAGATGTGTTATGTGCTCAGTATCACTCTGGCCGTCTTTACATCCCATGACATTTGTAGCAGAGTCCGCACCCCAACGCCTTTCCGCACCCCGACCCCCTTTTATTAATATTGTGCTCTTTGCACGGTAAGACCCTTTTATTGTAAAATTTTCCATTAGTAACCAACTACATCCCCCTAGGACCATATTCTTGTTTCCCACGTACTATGAATCGCATGATCAGACATGTGACTCTCCCCGTCAACACCAAAACCATTAGTTAAAATACCGATGTCCCGGCCAGCTCAGGTGATGGCAGTAGACTGCAAAACAAGGAGGGATAGGAGCCCCCTAGTAACCCCTTTATAAACGATTGCCCGGAACCTTGGAGGGGACACAGAGAGAGAGAGAGCGCTTAGCTCAGATAGATAGATAGACACACACAGAGAGAGCGGTTTGCTCAGATAGATAGACAGATAGATAGACTTAGATTCAGGGATTGGAGCTCACAGACTCAGGCAGACGCACGCACAGTCAGGACAGACGAACACGAGACGAACAACAGAGGATAGTTGAGCAGTGACAGAAGAAAGAGGATAACAGAGGACCACAGGGGACAGGCCAGAGGACAGGCTAGACTTAGAGCCAGACGAATAGTAGAGCGAAGTACTGGTCAGTTTTAAAGGTATACATGTATTCAATCCGAATTACTGTTAGAAGCTATGGCCCATTCCAAGAGATTACTATCATCCTAACAAATGACGATGGAACGGCCCGGCTGTACCGATATTTAGTACGGGAAACTGATATTTATTTCCACCGAGTATCGCTCGATACAGATTCTGGCGTGGACTCGTCTTCAGAGTCAGATGAAGATGTGGCCAGACCTTAGGCAGTAGTTAAAAGAAATTAGTGTATAGAGTATGTGATTTGTTTGATCTTGTGACACTTCTTAGAGTATTGCAACCAATACAATGTGAGCTGGATCACCTGGGGATTTCCCAATGTAACAAAGAAGAAGAAGTTAAAAAGATGTGTTAGGTTAATCTGCACTAGTAGCCCGGTGGCAGTTCTAGACACTAGAAGTAGTTTAATTAAAGAACACAACGCGAACCTACCGATATATATATATAGAGTTAGGAGATGAACAAGGTGATTTTTCTCAATTGTGTGACATTGTTGCTATGAAATATTAAACAAGAAAATTTGGAGAACGAGTACTGTTGTTATACAAACACTTTGCACGTGAGTGGCATGCAGATAGTAACACAACATCAACTTCAACATAACGCCACCACTATCGTCACGACCATCTTTCTCCTCGTTCTATAATCTTCCAAATCGACTCCTCCTGTAGCAAACCTAGAGAAGACGAACCTGGGAGTCATATCAACCAACGCAACGAAGAAGAGACGTAGTGCTACACATTTTCTGGTACCCTTTTTAAGCTGGCTAGATGCTGGAGCCAATGTTATGTTATGCGACTGTGCAGGTTTGGAATTTGAGTGAGCAAATCAAGATGTAACTGTAAAGTATGCTATGGATCTGAAATAGTACAGTCAAAGGACGACTGTTTCTGGACCTCATAAGACTAGGCCATATCGCTGCGCAAGAGATCAAAAGAAATCTTAATATAATTAGAAACCAAAAGCAAATAAAAAAGTATTCAAATCTAAACTTAATGCGACGCAACATCCAAACACAAGCCCCACATATTAAATCTTAACACAACTGCACAAACAATAACATTAACAACTAACAACACAGAGGTACTCGCCTCAATGTCGACTCCCTGTCGAAGCTTCCTCTCTTCAGGGTCTCTCACAGACACGGATGTTGATGCTGAATTCATGGTTCATGTTATATCCACACAGCGCCCACTGTCCAGTCGTTGTCAGCCAACGCCAACTTTAGGAGCATCATCATGTGTACAACCAGTTTGGAATCCAAAGGTTGCTGCGCACAACCAGACTGGAAGGCACAACTAAGCTGGAATCCGCAAATTATTGCACCCAATAGAGTGGCATCCAACAATTATTGCACACAATCAAGCTGGTATAACATGACTGCAATTAGAGTGCAACAAGTACTTGACCCAGTGGGGTCAAAATGAACTCATAACTGCTGCAATAAGCTGCAAGAAACATTTTTGAACAGTTAAATTATAATGATCGTGGCACAGCACACAGATGGTCTGTCACTAACAGGTGAGGTGTGGTAATTCCCGACACTGCGCATGGATGAAGTGCAACAGTTAAAATGTACACTGTGTTGAACTGAGTCAAATGTAGCACTCGGAACATTCCTAAACACGCTCTTCAGCAGATGGATGAGCACAAAGACGTCACTGCACGCAACCGAGTTGTAGTTATACAGGACACAGAGCACATCAAAGAGATGCAGTAATCATAAACTGAGATGCAGTAGAAGATGAGGTTTAAAATCACAGCTAGTTGCAAGGATGCCTTTTAAGCCAACTGTGTTGTATCCAATACACAAATATGAATATTTCAACCGGTCCTGGTTAGTTCATTCTGAAGCCAACTGTAGGTCTGTTGCCTTTTCTCTCTTTCATCTTACTGCATCCACCTGATACTAAACAAAGCGAGTTCCTCTTTCCACGTCCAACCCTTATATGTCCAGTCCAAAGAAGTGCCACAGGAATCAATGAGCCTAGAGTGGTTGTTCCGTTTTCCTACCTATAATTGTCAAACATTAAAAAAAAATTGAAAATAAAAATATAAACTAAGCTTTTAATTACAAAGCATTGTATAATTAATGCAATAAAAAAGACAATAAAAAATATACTGTTGGGCATATCAGATTCAATAACTCTCTTGACAGAATTCATCTTCAAATTGTATACTACTACCAATAACAAGAGGAGGAGGGGAGGAGGGGGGGGGGAGCTTGAAAGTAATATACATATAATTCCACAGTATTTGCATATATAATCAAAGGATCAAATGTATACAGACAATGGCTTTTTTTTTGACAGGCGCAAAGTAGCATATATTGCTTTTGGTTAGGCGTCCAACGCTTTTCTGGTCCTAGCATAAAATTACAACTGTACTGCCTACACAACACAAAAGTGATCTGTTTTTCTTATAAAGAAGTAATACACGTGGGACATAGAATAACAGCCGTCAATTTTTACTGCAACAGAGGATGACGCTTACAAAATTAAAATGATCAATTCAAGACATGCAATATGGGTGGGGTGGGAGGGGAAAGGGGAAGAAGAGAACAGTTCATATCTACTATAATCCGTTGTAAGTTATTGCAATTTGGCACGCAACGAGTTAACAACAGTTTCGTAAGACTTTTTTTTTTAACGTACTAAAGTATTTAGTTTCATTTTGCCTTTTTTTTAAAGTAAGTAAAGTAGGTAAAGGTCCCTTTCCCCCGACTTAAGGCGTATAGGGCATATAGGGCTAGACCTATATTTTTATAGACCAATCGGCACAAGATGGGTGATGTAATTGACCTGGGAGTCTATTTGCGGTATATGAAACAAAAACAGACACTGATTCAAAACAGTCAGTATGCTACGGTTACCTGAGTACCGGGAACGTTTCAACAACATCAATTTGCAGGCGTGTCACTGTCAAGTGGTCATCTCCAACATTAGCTTTCTATGGGTTACATGAACACAATTTTTCATTGTGTGCGGGATAGGCTACCAAAATAATCATGACACATCCTTGCACGTGTAAACTAATTTCCAAACAATCAGCACGCGTGTTTCAATCATAGTATATGATATTTTGAGAAGTTCACAAATTATAAGTTAAACAAAGCTGAAACAAATTCTGAGCTTTAAATAGCAGCACCTGTCCAATTGAAAATTATAAAGTCATAAGGGGAAGGTTAGTTGTGTATCCTTTACAGGACGTTGCAGAACCAACCCCAACAGCCCCTGGCTGTTATGTGGTTTTTCAAGGCAAATTTATGTCCAGTAGTTTGCCATTGCTTTCTGTACGGCCGGCTGAGATTCTGTATTTTCAGAGTGGTTGAACCATGAGTAAGCAGCCCACGTGGAATCACTGGCAATGGCATGTTGAAATATTAATTTGCTTGAGCTAGGTAACATTAATGACAGAATACCCTGTTTGCACAACATTAATTATGACATTCACAAACTGTGTGAAATTAGTCAAGACATTTACAGACTGCAACATTAATAATGAGATTCACAGAGCAATATTAGCTATCATATCATCAACTGGATCAATATGAGCTATCATATGATTAACTGGATCAATATGAGCTATCATAGTATCAACTGGATCAATATGAGCTATCATATCATATACTGGATCGATATGAGCTATCATAGCATCAACTGGACCAATATGAGCTATCATAGCATCTTCTTCTTCTTCTTCACTTCCTCTTTTACCACTGTGGGTGTCGAGGGAGATATAAGGTTCTGTTTCTAGCTCTTCTGGCTGCCTCGACCATAGGCACATCGTGCTGTTGTAGAGTTTCTCTGATGTTATCCTTCCATCTTGTTCTTGGTCTACCCCGTGCTCTACGTCCTTCTTCTCTTTCTATGTATGCTTTGTATGGTATGGTGTCACAATGCATTCTCTCCAAGTGGGCTAACCATTTCACTTGCTGTCTTTGTATGTAATCCAGAATTGGTTCTGTGCCGACTTGTTCTCTTATGATCTCATTCCTGATCTTATCTCTTATAGTCACTTCTACAGCCCTTCTCAGACATCTCATTTCCGTGGTTACTAATTTTCTTTTATGGTTTGTTGTGAGTGACCATGTCTGGCACTGATAGCACAGAGTTGGAATAAATATGCTTTGAATAAGATCCCTCTTTGTGCTGATTGGGATTGTCTTATGCTGTAAAAGGGGAGCTAGCTGTCCCAATACTTGGTTTGCTTTACTGCATCTAATGTCAATTTCTTTATCCAATTTCCCATCTCCAGTAAATGTAGTTCCCAGATATTTAAACTCAGATGCCTGTTTAATGCCTTTGTATTCTATTGCTATATTTAGATCTGTCTTCTTTTTTCCTATTGACATTACTTCTATCATAGCATCAACTGGATCAATTTGAGCAATCATATCATCAAATGAATCAATATGAGCTATTATGGCATTAACTGGGTTATTATGAGCTATCATAACATCAACTGGATTAATATGGGCTATCATATCATCAACTGGATTAATATGAGCTAACATATCAACAACTAGAGCAATATGAGCTATCATAGCATCCATTGGATCAATATGAGCTATCACAGCATCAACTGGATTAATATGAGCTATCATAGCATCAACTATAGCAATATGAGCTATCATAGCATCAACTGGATTAATATGAGCTATCATAGCATCAACTATAGCAATATGAGCTATCATAGCATCAACTGGATTAATATGAGCTATTATATCATCAACTGGATCAATACGAGCTAACATGTGCATTATATGCAGTCTTTTTTTTTTTCAGGTTAGATGAGAAAAAGCGTTCAAATAAGCTACACAGAGCAAATCCTAACATATGGAAGTGAATTATGGACACCTAGCAGGTTAGTAAAAAATGAAATGGCAGCTGCAGAGTTGTGGCTTTATAGATGAATGATCAAAAGACTGGGCACAGATTAAAACTTAAACAAGTCATGAAAGAAGGTCACTCAGGAAGAGAACTGATTGCCCGCGTCATAAGCAGACAATCAACATCGCAGAGAGAAATAGAGAGAGAAGATGACGGACAGTTTGACATCATGGCATGGAAGATCTATAAGAAGTGCTTGTGGTAGTACTTTTTTACAGTTATGACAGTATAAATGACAGTACTCTGCAAAAGTAGCAACAGTATCTGTAACATAAAATGACAGCACTATAACAGTATGCGACGGTATTATGGCAAAATATGACAACATCCTACCAACCTGTCCTGGTAAGTCCTCTTTCTGAAGGCTTGGCACACCAGCGACGGTTGACCCATCAGACAGCGGCATGGTATCACCCAACTCTCGCTGGTCATAGCCCACATCTGTGAACATGACGATGGTTGTGTCCCCACTGAGGACTCTGATGGGAACATCCACCTGGGAATGCACAGACATATATCAACAAGCATTGATCGTACATTTACGGGTGTCATTTCCGTCCACAGACATGTGGTCAAACCATCTGCCTCATCCTCTGAAGGTCGTGGATTTATTTCATGGGTGCGCCATTCAGTGACGGTTTTAAAGAGATTTTTTCAAGACATCACTGGAGCTACAGTAAGCACTTTGTGTGGGTCTCACAGCAGCAGCAACAGCAGAAAGAGAGATCGAGCCATTTGGAATAAAAACCCAGGAAGTCTATTATTTCGACTTTCACTGTTACCACACTCACATGCAGCTGCTCTGTGGCTCAGAGGTCAGTGAAATCATTTCTTAATCCAATACACCTTCTCCTCGACTTACCATCTATGTGACTTATGACCGTCTGCATTCAAGACCACATACAAATAAAAGTAAATAGTAAATAAAGAAAGTAAATAGTAAATAAAGAAAGGTAACACTCGTCGGCTCTGTGGCTCGGAGGTAAAAAGTAAATAGTAAATAAAGAAAGTAAACAGTAAATAAAGAAAGGTAACACTGGTCGGCTCTGTGGCTCAGAGGTCAGTGAAATCATTTCTTAGTCCAATACACCTTCTCCTCAACTTACAATCTATGTCGCTTATGACCATCTGCACTTATGACCACATACACATAAAAGCACATACAAAATAGTAAATAAGGTAACACTGGTCGGCTCTGTGACTCGGAGGTCAGTGAATTTCATTCTTAGTCAAATACACCTTCTCCTCGACTTACAATCTATGCAGCTTATGACCATCTGCACTCATGACCACATACACATAAAAGCACATACAAAATAGTAAATAAGGTAACACTGGTCGGCATATACAAAATAGTAAATAAGGTAACACTGGTCGGCTCTGTGACTCGGAGGTCAGTGAATTTCATTCTTAGTCAAATACACCTTCTCCTCGACTTACAATCTATGCAGCTTATGACCATCTGCACTCATGACCACATACACATAAAAGCACATACAAAATAGTAAATAAGGTAACACTGGTCGGCTCTGTGACTCGGAAGTCAGTGAATTTCATTCTTAATCCAATACACCTTCTCCTCGACTTACAATCTATGCAGCTTATGACCATCTGCACTCATGACCACATACACATAAAAGCACATACAAAATAGTAAATAAGGTAACACTGGTCGGCTCTGTGACTCGGAGGTCAGTGAATTTCATTCTAAATCCAATACACCTTCTCCTCGACTTACAATCTATATGACATATGACCGTCTGCACTCATGACCACACACACATAAAAGCACACACAAAATAGTAAAAAAAGAAAGGTAACACTGGTAGGCGTCTGTGGCTTAGGCATTGCAAACGCGATTAATAATGCCGGGGTGCTGGGTTTGATCCCAGCTGTGGATCTTGCGCTGGTTTTGACAGTAGTATTGAGAAGCCGAATGTTCAGAAATCAATGGCAAACTACTGGATGTAAATTTGCCTAGAAAAACCACAACGGCCAAGAAAATGCTGGGGTTGGTTCTGCAATGTCATGTAAAGGATATGCAACTAACTTTAACACTAGCAGAGTCAAAAAAGTTGCTGGAAGTGATGCCAAGAGCACAGGAGGGTCTGGATATTAGAGTCTATTGGACCCTATCGAGTTTGGCAGACCATCTGGAACCGCAGTCTGAAAAAAAATGTTGATAAATATAAACTCAAGCTGCAACCTGTCTGACTTATGACCTTTTAGAGAGTGGTATTAGATGGTAGGCTGAAGAGACCCTTTACTTGAGTGGCTAGAGTTCAATTCCTAGGGTTGCAGCTTAGAAAACGACTGTGTTTGTGGCTTTTGGACAGTGCTATGAAAGTCGTACTATGAAAGAAAGAGACTGAAGTTTAATGGTGCATGGCAATCAATCTACATTGAGGAGAAAGAATTGATTAAACATATGCACACACATGCACACACACACTCAAATACACATACACACAGAGAGATCTAACTGAAGAGTATTGATCACAAAACTGCTGTGAACAAGCTGTTCAGAACTGTGAACAAGCTGTTCAGAACTGTGAACAGGCTGTGCACAAATATGAATAAACTGCATACAACTGTGAATACACCATGCAGCACTATGAACAGACTGTGTAGAAATGGGAGTTGGGGGGTGGGAAGGGGGATGTATAGAACTCTTTAACAGACTGCCTAGAACAACAGACAGACTGTTTGGAACTGTGAATAGACTGGCTGAAGTTTAAACTCACCATGTATGTTTTTGCCTCTAAGGGAGAAAACCTCCATTCCATCATTGCTGTCTGGCCAGGTAAGATGTTGCCACTTGGTGTCAGACATTCAAAAATAGCTTGATCAAAATTTTCCTGATGGTAAAGATCATGCTGAATAAATTAACAAACACATAAATATAGTAAACAGAGTAGGCACATGACAATCCAGCAAACAAAAAGTTGCAGGAGAAATACCAAACTAATAGACATTGTAAACTATGATCAGTCAATATGACACAAAAACAAACCTTATTACAAAACAACAAAAAAAAAATGTTAAATGCAAGCAATAACTGATAAACTTTTTCTTCGTCTTCTTCTTTTTGATTTAATAGTTTACAAGAGTGGTTGGTATTGTTTTGTGTTGTGGTTTGTAGCTAGGCTGCAATAACTGCATTTTTTTTTTTTACCCAACACATCCAATTTCACAGCAAACATAATTAATTGCATCACACAACATGCTTGTTGTTACAGGCAGTGGGTCTATTATTATCCCCCCCCCCCCCCTGAAAAAAGTTACCAAGAACACACATGGGGGTAAACTATCGATACAAAACTAATCATGGTTAACGTAACTTACAAAAAACAATTAACATTAACATAAGAAATATTGTAAACAATAAGATGAGAAAAACAGGAGCTAAAAGACAAGAGAATTTAAAGACAATTATTAATGCAAGGAAACTTTTGGCTAACAACACACTCAAAAAAACCTGGTAAAATATAAACACACAAAAAATATTGTTAACTAGTGCAGGAAAACATTTTCCTACTGCTTACAGTTTGGTCTGCTAACTGCTCAAAAGAATCGGTACCATCAACTGTTGTTATTTATCTTCAACTCCTACTGGATCTTCTTCAGCATTTGGAGCCCTTGAGGCCCCCACACTGCTGCAGATATCACACACTGCTAGTCATCTCTGTGATGGCCTTTCTCTTTCCACTTGGTGACACCACGTGTTTTGTAGGCGTCTGTCTGTCTATACTCTCATTGTCTTCTTGTCTGCCTTGGGTATACTCCTATTCAACTCTTTGATTATACAGTTTTTGTACTTTCAGTTGTATATGCAATCATCTCTTGATATCCCAACCATTTCAGTCTTTTCGTCTGATACAGAATTAAGTAGATTTTGAATTTATGTTGATTCTCACCCGGCATCTGGGCTTATGCTTTGATACCAGTGTGCCAGGTTTCAAATCTCGACCGGAGCGATATTAGAAAGCAAGGCAAACAATTGAATGTAAAAAATTGCCTAGAAAAAATACAAACAGCCAAAAAATGCCGGTCTGGTTCTCAACTTCCGTAAAAAGGGTACACAAAAAAAACTTTTCTCACTCACAATTCTCACTTTTTTCACTTTAGGGGCCCCAAAATCTTATTAAAAATCTCCAAAATTTAAAATAACCCTTTTTCTTTTAGCTTTACTCCCTTATCTACTTT